>JAQIXD010002393.1:0-10275 GCA_034699985.1 Minunthozetes semirufus | reverse complement strand
TATCGATTAAAGGGATTAATGAGTTATACAAATAAAACTGGACTCAAAGGAAAGGATTAAAAGATAAAAACAAATAAAGAAAAATCGAAATCCAGGGCCAAAGCATAGGTCGTTGTCCATAGAGTGCCGCCAATCAGTCGCTTCTCATAGTTTGGGCTCTTTATCGCTGACCTCTTTCTTGGAAGAGCTGTCGCCAACTGATGTCTGACTTTGAATGAAAGCCCCGCGACTTCGAGTTCGGTATTCAGCTGATCGCTGCTCGTAAGCCCGTCCCCTCGCTGTTGCCCCTCTCATAATTAATAAAAAAAAATAAACAAAAGAAATGATTTTTCAAACATTTTTTGATTAATAAAAATATTTTATAAAATATTCGATTTAAATCATTAGTATAGAGCACACCTCAAGCACAGCACAACTCAATTGGTGAGTAAAGCCAAAAATAAAAAACTTTTTTACTGAGGATTTTAGTGATCATTCCTTCAATTTAAATGTTGTTTATCACAGAATCTCATAAAATGGTGTTTTTATTGACTTTAAAACAAAAATAATAAGAATTTTAATTAATTTTATTTTCGAATAAAATCTCCAAAAAATAATAATAAGTTTTGACACAACTTTTGAGAAGAAAATAATTTTGCGTTAAATTTAGTAATTATTTGTTTGACTATAAAATGGTTTAAATGAATGCAATTTTGCGTTCAATTGATGCCAATTATCTTTGAGAGGAGAACGCCCTCCAAACTGAAGTGAACGTAGATATGACTCCACTGGCGATACTTGTTTGCTGTCATAAATCAAATTCAGATAATTTAGAAATAGAGTCAAACCATAGAATAAATCATTGAATACCTGAGACGATAGATTGAGCTGAAGATCAGGCAAATTGTTTTCGACCCAATCGTATTCAATAATCAAGTTTTCGTCGTTTTGGTTGTCATTGACATTGTCCTCCACTTCTGTTTCATCGATTAAAAACATGTCTTCCATAAGAATGTCTTCAATGGATTCGAAGAAGTCGTTTGAGATAATTATCGGACGGTTTCTGAAAATTAATAAAATTGTATTAAACTTAAAGTGAATTCAATTAAAAGTCAGACCTAATTCCCAAACAATTGGAAGAATGCAATAAATGCAACAGATTTTTGACAGTTTGGCGCGGATTCAACAATTCTGAGTCAATGTTTTGGGAGAGACATAAATACAGAATATTTGCGTTAAGTTTCGCCACTTTTTGGTTGAATTGCGATTCATTCAAATCACTGCTAAAGAATTCACTGAAAAACAAAACAAAGTAATAAAATGTTATCTTTTGCTGACTCTCTTAAAGAAGACATACCTATAGTTAAGACGTTTTGGTAATCTTATATCCAAATAGAAGGCAATGATGTAAATGAGTTGAGTTATATACGCCAGGGCTGCACACATTCTGTGCTTCGGGTTTCGGAAATTTGACTCTCGATTGGGTAAATCGCGTTCATTAGAGGCTATAATCAATACATTTATGTTTAAAATGTCTTAAATTTAATCAAAAATCAAATCAAATACCAAATAATTTAAACGCAGAGTAATCTCCGTTTCCGTTAATCCATGGCTCGACTATACTATAGTTTACAATAAAATTGTTTGAATCAGAGATGGGTTCCAGTAATGGAGTGGACTCTGAACTGAAGAGAGAGTTCGGTTCATTTGTTTCATTGGCTGAATCTTTGGCTTCGATCGGAAAGATATAAGAAGTCAACTGTTGGACTCTTTGCTGAACCAAATCTTTGATATAAGAGTCGTAACTGTCTTTTGATTCTCTCATTTTTGTGATTGAATTCTGTCTTCGGATCAGATATTGTTTGGCATCTCTTACTTTAGACATCAGTTTATTGTGTCGTTCTTTACACTCGTTTTGGTTTTGTTTTGTTTTCTTTAAACTGTTTTCACTTGAATTCAGTTTATGTTTCGCTTTAATAAGAGTTGTCTTCAATTCCTCGACATTTGTTTCAATGGAACGGATCTTAAATTCCTATAAAAATTAAAATGTGGTCAAAATAGAAGTCAAAGATGTCTTGGATTAGTGTTTTAATTACCAAATCGTCTCTAATAAAGCAATTGTTTAATAGTTTTTCAATTTTATCGCTAATAATGTTTTGATCGGATTTTAGTTTAAAGTATTTCAGTTTCTTTTCCGCAAATCTTTCGGGAATTCTTTGCTTAGAATAAGTGAAGTCACCGTTTTTTATGCAATCGCTGCAGAAGAATATACTCTTATCACAACTGCATACACAACACCGAAGAAAGTATTTCTTGTTATTTGATCCAATTGGTCTACTTTTGCCATTATTTTCATCCCCCAAATGTTTGCTATCAATAATTGAAGCATTTTCTTGACTTTCGTGTCCACTGAAGTGATTTTCAATCATTTGGTTACTAATATTGAAGTCTTGTGGCGCTATCGATGAGGACCGACTCGAGCACTTTGAGGACTCATTACTATTTAATGCCTCCATTTTTAAAATCAAATTTAATTAATATTTCTTTATATAAAAACAATTATTTTTTATTCATTTTGTTTACAATTTATTGTTTATTTACATTTGAGGCAAAAACTTAGTCATAAATAAACTACGTTTATGTCAATCATATGTTTGGCCTTTAAATCTATATAAAAATCAATTGTATCAAGATAATTTCAATGTAACTTTTGATATTACGTCATACTAAATATAGTTTGTTTCTTTGCCTAATTATGTTAATTACAATAATCATAGGATTTTCTAAACAATAAAAAGATTGAGATTTTAGTTGATATTTATGAATGAAATGAAAAATATTGAAAAGAAAGAGATTTTGAATATTTTGATGAAATTAAAGATCATTTAAAATGAATTTGAATTTAAAGGCTTTAATTACTTATAACTTTTTTCAAATAATTTCAGTCTTATATTCATTGTTTGTATTGGAGTTAAATCAAACAAATCCTTCAAAACATTTACCGAAAGTAATTGCAATTACTTTTGTTTTCCAAATGATTGGTCTTTTAGTCTGTCATTGGATGTCCTCAAATAAATCGGTAATAAACTAATGTTTTTATTCAATTAATGATTAGCAGAACTGACAGAATTACTGTCCATCACTATTATCAGGGTTTACATACTTCTGTAAATGTTATATCAGATATATTAAGGGTTGGAAATGGGTCTGACTTTTGCTAATCGATTGAAACACTTTTGATAATAATTATGATTAAAACAATTGATTTGTTATAGAGTTTGGAAAACTTCAGTTTATTTCACATATTATCGAATTCATTGAAAAGTATTGGATTTTATTACGGACTGGTAGTCCTTTTGGGCGCTCCCATACTCTCGTCTGTCCTAAAATGAGTTAATCTTTTCATTGTCTGATAATTATTTATTTGTAGGGAAAAGTTGAAGACTTTATATTTGTCTATATTTCTGACAATAACGACAGCCCTTCCTGTGCTGATCGTCTGTAAAACCGATAATTTTATTTCAAATTTAATGAATTGTTTGAATCGATTAAAGTTTGAGCCAAAAGCCAATAGTATTATAATGAAGACATCTGTTGTCACTCTAATCGGTGGATGGTTTGGGGCCTTTCCTATTGTCTTAGATTGGATGCAGCCCTGGCAGGAATGGCCGGTATTTCCTTAATGACATTCATTTATCAGAATTTAAAATTCAATTTCTTTTTATTAGATAACTATCTGTTTGGGCGCAATGTTTGCCAATTTGTTATCCAATTCCCTGTCATTAGTCTTAATGTTCTATAAAATGACCAAAAAATCAAAATAAGTCATAAAAACAATACTTAAATATCAATTAAATTAAAGACTTTAATAAATAATTCGTACATTAGTTGATAAAAACGGAGTTCCCTTCTATTAATTCTATGAATATCTCAGAATTATTGTAATTTTATTTACATTTTATAATAAATTTACACAAATTTTAGTCAATAATAATATAATTAAAGTTTACATCAAATTATGATTTTATTAATGAATTAATCGTCAGTTGTTTTCATTTGATTCAAATCAAAGATCTCTTTGTGTCGTCTGAGACAACATTTGTCTCATATTTTTGAAATCTTGTGAAACAAAAACAAACTCTAAACTCAATAAAGCAATTCTGGAACAACTGATCCGAATAATCATTTCCTGAAATAGTTTTACTTTAAATCAAATAAATAAATAAATAAATAATTTTTCCAAAAGGAGTCACAGAATCTTAAATTCTTGAGTGTTTGCAAAGGTTAGGGATATTTGTAGTGAAATTAATGGATGAGTTGACACTTCTTTGACTCTCATTTTAATATTTAACGAATTTGTGATTATTTAAGAAATGAGTTTATTTTGTATTTTAATTATTTAAGAGTTGAACACTATTTGAGAGTCGAATGCATTAAATGGTGACAAGAATTTCATATTAAGTGTTGTTTACATCAATTAATAGATGAGTTAAATCAAAATCACAAACAATTTTATACTTAATTATCAGAATATCAAAAATGATTTTAGGAACAGATTGTAAGGACTGATAACTTAGAAGAAACCCAATTGATATTTAAGTCACTCCAATGACTGGTCCTATCATATCATATATTGTCATATACTGTTCAAAAGCTGAGTATAGCGACCGTTAAGTCTGATACTGAAGCATAGGAGCGGTCAGATTATGCGAATGAGGCGTTGAGTTCATTCTGAGCGCCGAAAAGCCTTTGTTATACCAATTGTTGTCGTCTTCTTGTCTGATGACTGCCATATCGGGAGTGGAGTGACTCATTGAAAACGGTTGTGTTGTCATCGGGGGATATGAAGATGTACTCATCGGCGGATACCGGGATGTGCTCATCGAGTTTATTGCATTAGCACTAGAATATTGGTAGGGTCTGTTGCCTGCCTGTGCACTGGCCTGATAGATATTTCTCATCATAGCTCCATTACATGCCGGCAACATTGAAGGCGCCGCCAATGCTTTCTGTAACTGTTTCTCTTGTTTTCTATACTTTGCTCTTCGATTCTGAAACCAAACCTATTATACGAACGAAAAATCGATTTTTAATTTATAATTTTATCTTAAAATATATTCAAAACTAATTCAGTCCTACTTTTAATTACTCAAATTGTTGACAAACATAAAGAAAGCTCCAATCACTTGGAAATTTAAAGACATTTTTCGTCAAATTTTTGATATGAAAAAGATTTAGGAATATTTAACTACTATTAGTTAGTAAAAGCTTTATATACGAATCTCTATATAAATCTCTCAGCTTTATATGACGATAACATAAAATAAATGAATCAAAATAATTATAATTTTAATCTATTTTTTGCTTTGATAAGCATTTGGATGTTCGGCCCAACTATAGATTAAATTACTTAAGCAATAACAAACCATTTAAAACTTAAATTTTGCAAGATAAGTTCCCATTACTTTGGTTTTTTGTTTCACAAAGATTTTCTAACTTAGATATTATAGTTATCATTATTGAGTTATTCAACTTTGATTTGATTATTTTCCTAAAATTATCGATAGATGAGAATTTGACTAATTATTCATAAAAGTGTTTATTCTTAATACTTTTCGAAACAAAATACAAAATGTATTCTAAATTAAAGAGAAATAAAAATTTGAATGAATTCATAAAATTCTTATTAAAAGAATAGTTTAGAAAATTCAGTGAAGTTTTGATTTTGTTTTGTTTTGCTTATAATTTGTAATTCTGGTTGCATTTGATGGCATAGGTTAGACCCGGCTCTGGTGGATCTGGTCATAGATGTTGAGTTGTCGGTAATGAAGTAGTGATTGCGGATGCGAGTCGTGTGCAAAAGAAATAAGTTTTGATGCGAGCGAAGCAAATGAGAGCACAGCCACAGCACAGCCAACTCGAACTTTGGATCGTCAGTCCATTAGGTCTGGCAAATTGAATTTGATAACATCAGTGGTGCCTTATCTGGAATTGTGCGGTACTGTAGCTGTTTATAGCAGTTGAATGGCTCGATCAGTTTGACCCCCTCTCTGCTCGGCATCACTTTCATGCGAATGGAATACATGTAAAACTAGACTAAAATATATGCAATACATGTAATACACCAGTGATTACGACTCCTATGTATAGCTTCTATACTATTGGCATAACTCTGTTCTTAGTTTATGCTTCAAATGTAAGTTAATATCTGACTACTGGTGCTCTTCAATACTCAACTTTTAATAATTAGCTCGTATTCTACTATAATATTATGCACCGCCGACACAACTCAGACACTACTATTGGTTGTTGGGCTACAAATGTCAATCTCCATTAGCACATTCACTACTTTGGACGTGCTCAGCACCGACAACTACATTCTTCTTATACATTATATGGACAGCCGTCTCATATATTGTATGCCAGACTTGTGTAACTATAGATCAACAGAAAGACAGCATAGTTTGCACAGATATATAGCATGTATAGGACTACTCCATAGGTATTCCTCAAATTAGAAAAAACTAAGAACTGATTCAATAAAGACAATATTTACCTGAATCCTGGCCTCATTCAGTTTCGTAATTCTGGCCAACTCTTCCCGACAATATATATCAGGGTAATGACTTTTGGCAAAAGCAGCCTCTAGTTCTTGAAGCTGTTCCTGTGTGAATGTTGTTCGATGTCGTCTTCTAGCAGGTGTTGGCGGACACGTGCCGTTCGAATTGGCACTACTGGACGAGTTGGTCAGTGATGTTTGACTAGAATTGCTGTGATTAGATCCTAAACCAGCCATAAGAGCTCCGGTAGGTGACAAATGAGATGAAAGACCAGGTTCTACTTTCAATTTTTTGAATGTGTCAGATGAAGTCGAAACTGTTTTGATTGAAAAATTCAATTTATTCTCTATTTATTTGAAGGCATTTAATATCAAATTAATTAAGTCCTAAATTAGATTTATTTTACTATTTTCAGGCGATTAATCAAAATTAGATTTATCTATAATTCGAGACTGAATTTACTCTCTTAATATGACCTTGTGAATTGTTAATTGTGAATTATGATTATCCATGTGAAATATGTCCAATTTTCCAATTAATTTGAAACTTCAATATTTGGCATAAACGGAGTGCAACCCCTTTAAAACCACTTTCTTGTGAAACACTTTGAAAATTGAATTCAATTCTTGACTTTAAATTGAATTTTGAAAAATATGTCAAAAAATTTATTCAAAAAAGCAAATGAAATATCAGAGTCTCGCAAATCATATCAATTCTAATGCTTTTGGAAACACACTATTTTGGATGAAGTAAACTCAATTTTTCTAAAATTTGTTAAAACATTTTATTGTTAGTTCTAACTTTATCATCCTGTTCAACTTAATGCATTGATTAATTTTAAAATGAAACTATCATTAACTTTGTCAGATTTGTCAAGCACTTTACCCTTGGTTAGGATATCTACGAAAATTTTTTATTGATTTTAGTTTTACTATTTCCTGAGATATTTAGATATGAGTTTAAAAGCTAACTAAAAATAATCTGTGAATTAAAATCTTTCTCAATACAAAAATATTTTCATATTTTCTGATTTCGCCTTTCAAATTCTTTTAAAGAGCGGGTTAAAAAAGAAACTCTAACATAACATTATCAAAAATTTTCAAAATTATCTGTTCTAATAGTAAAAGCTTCATAATCGCAGAGAAACTGTTTTGTTATGATTGTATTTGTTATATAAAAGAGAAGTACTATAGAAAAAATTTAAATAATAATCGTATAAATGAATGAAGAGTTTGTTTTACTTATCACTAAAGTATGTGATTTAGAAGATGTGTTAAATGATTATATGAATGGCAGAAATATTGGTTGAATAATAGATTTGAGTCAATATTATATTCTTTTCAATTAATCTGTAAATAAACGGTTGCCTTCGACACGTGTTTTATGTTATTTTAAGTAACAAGTCATTTAATGCAGAGTAGGTCTCTCTTTAAGCCATTATTCTGTAGTTTTATTCATTCATAGATTCTATAGACTTTGAATAGATTGGGGTATAATTTGGGTATAGAGTGTGCCGCACAGCCACCAATTGTTAGTCTACATTCGCTCCACTGCCTAAAGCATTGAGTGCTTAACAATAATTCTGTTTTTAACAAAAGGTGAAGAAAAGCGGACAAAATCCTGTCTCTCGTGGGTTTGAAATTTTATAGCACCTGCTCTTGAAGCAAATGCAAAGTGCAATCAATACATCCCTTAAAATAGTTGTAATAGTTGTCCAAACTATAGAACAGATTATAATTGCAATCCCAATGACATATGTGTCCAAAATTCGATACATTTCTAATCATTAAGTTTTAATCGAAAACTTGATTAACAATACATTTATTCTAAAAAATAGTTCCAAAATCTGATAAAAAATGAATTCAAACCAATATTTTTTTGTTTGATTTTTATGACAAACTTTTTATATATTAATAAATTTGAAATTACAGATACAAATGGTGTGAACGATTTTGAATTAAAATTAAACAATGTTTAATTTATATCATTTATCATGCTACTTTAATAGTTAGATAGTTGGTTATAAAAACAATTTAAAATATTTTTTTGAAAAGAATAGAAGAATCCCCAAAAGTGATCTTGATTATATGTGAAAGTTTTCCAGGTTTTTAAGGTCATTAAAAGTTTAACTAGGTATATTTTTAAAAAATTAGAATTAATTCAACATCTTTTTCGATAATTATGTGAAAGCGATATAGAAGAAGAGGTTTTAATCATAAATTCCAAGTTAGATTTGTTAATAAATTAACCAGGGACATAATGCTGCATGCAGATTTCTTTTTGTGATACTTTTAGATCAATAGTTAAGCTACATTTAACATAATTTTCATTTTGCTCTTGATAGTTTTAGTTATTTTTAATTTTAAATTGAAATCGTTCACAACATTTGTGTATCTTTCTGTATATGAAAAGAAAAACTGAAAACAATTATTCAATCAATGATTTATTCAAAACAAAAGAATATTATTTCATTTGGAAGAGTAGTACTGATTGACAAAGAGATCATCTATTGGACGGATCAATTGGATCAGTTGAGTGACACATATGCGCACTGTTATGAAAGGAGACTTGAAGTGAAGAATGCGAAGAAAATCATTGAATTGTAGGAAAGAAATAAAATGAAATCAAAATAAATTTGTTTAAAATAAATTTAATCGGACCAATAAATAGAGATGAGAGAAAAGCTGTCAAAAACAATTGAGTTGTTATCAGATCATAGAATCAAATTTTAGCGGATGAGCACCACATCAGTGGTTCACGTGCTTTGAAATCGCTTTTTGTGAATTGAGTTGATATTAGAGATAATTACATTCCTCACTCTTTAATATAATAGTGTGGAAGCGTTCAGACTAATGACATTTTGAATTTAATAAGGCGTACAAAAAGCACAGGTATATTGCAGTCTAATAAGACGATTGCATTACTCAACAAAAGTAAATTCCAACCAATTATTACAGGCCTTACAAATAGGAACGAATGGCAACGAATAGCAACACTTAATTTATTTCTTGATTTATTGAATTTATTAGACGAATGTCACGGGAATGGAGTCAACAAATTTATAGACAATTTCACACTTACCCGAGTGGTGCTGCTGTTCACTCGTCACTAATGATGACCGGCTCACCGATAGACCGCTAGAATTGTTGAGATGTTCGTGTGAGTGGTGACCACCACTTGTGCTGATTCCGTAAAGAGTGGCCGCAAAGTCCGTATCAGATGATAGCACAGACACATTGCAAGCGTTTGTCTTACGTTTGTCAGACAAATTGCGGTGCGATATATGATGTGCTATACTCTGTTCAACAGATCCATTGTCGCCCATATTTTTAGGAAATTATCAAAATTTTTATAAATAAATATCTTTTTGTATTTATTTTGTCGTTTACTGTATTTGACATTAATTTTTCGGTCAAAAAGTTTTAAACCTTAGCCTCCGATCGTTGATAACGAATACTGACTAACGAAGTTATAAGAGAGGCCATCCGTCTTATAACCGATACGACACGACCAATAAAACGTGTTGTCTCCAACTCTACTCCATTCTCATTGGCTCTACTCGTCTCTGCTGGCTCTGCATCGCAGGCATCTCCTACTCCATTATCACCATTACTCTCATCATCTCTACAAACATATACTCCACTTTTCTATCCTCACATTCACTCACTCTATCATCAGACTCTCTCTCTCTCTCTCTCTCTCTCTCTCTCTCTCTCTCTCTCTCTCTCTCTCTCTC
>JAQIXD010002392.1:0-10279 GCA_034699985.1 Minunthozetes semirufus | reverse complement strand
TCTCTCTCTCTCTCTCCCTCTCCCTCTCTCTCTCTCTCTCTCTCTCCCTCCCTCTCCTTTTTTTAATTGAACGATAAAAAGATGAATTATGTGACAAATGCACTTAATTATTGAAAGTAGCTTGTTACTATTCAATAGATTGTTCATCTAAAAAGCACATTCTTATTAATATAAGATATAAAGATGAACTCTTTTAAATAAGTTATTTTATCTTGATTATATCCTTTTAAAGATCTAATGAGAAGCCGCAAATCTTATCTATTTTATGTAGGCTCACACCAAGAGATAATTGAAAATATTCCACTGAATTTAATCTCTTCAAATATTCCAGGATTGATGCCTTCAATTAGAATTAAACTTTCTAATTTTGGTGATCTAGTAACTTCATGTTTACTCAATCTTATCGCAAGAATGCTCTTAAAAACTCATTATATTTGAGTAAAAATAATTGTTAGCAAAGTTTCACTTTTTTCAGGATTAGATTACTCCCGGATTCGCTGCAATTGTTTATATTCCGTATTTACTTGATTTTTGATAAACATCATGTTCATTGATCAGCAAATTTTGAATTTCCTCTTTATTGCATGATTAATTTAATTTTTAATAATGGAAAATCTCTGCCACCGGCACAGTATGAGTCACAAACATTCCAGGAGTATATTTCAAAACGAATTGCGTAAATCCTTTGAAGGCTTATCCATGAGTTAAAATGTCATCAATTGATAACCTCTGGTAATGATATTAAAACAATAGCTATCACACGATTAAACACTTGAATGTTGACCAGGGTCTCGATATTTGCTTCATTTTGATTTTAATTGCAAATCAATTGTTTGTTCCCTTGTTATGAATGATACCCTGGTTATTGTCGCATATATATTGAGACTAATTATTGGGTGAATTCATTTGAAATGTGATTGTCTTTTGTGAAGATTACCTGGAATTGTATGAAAAATCATTACTGAATGCAAACATTGTTATCAAAGATCATTCAAATAAGGAATTGTATTGAATTCTCAGACTCGTCTTCCCTTTGAAGGTATCGTTCCGTTTAATGATATGAATTCCTTTTGATTAATTCCCATTTGGACTAAAATTTCAATTTTTAAAATTATTTTTATGATTAATCTTGGTGAGAAAACAAAAGATGATAGGTTTATTAAGCTAGAATAATAGGACAAATGTCAAATGAATTTTTTACTTAAAAAACTAACATGTTTATGACGAACAGGTGTGAGATTTAAATTGATTCACCAGTTATACAATGATTTCAAACATTTGTGAATTGATTATATTTTTGAATAATTTTCAAAATTATAAAATTGAGTTATCATTTAAAAATGAACGATAAACTTATCCATAAGAACCTGCGAGAGTGATCTTGCTAGATAACTAGGAATTAGACTCGAATGGAGTTGAAATTAGGCGAAATGGGTTTATCTCAAAAAGAGTTGTGTCGAAAGGCTTATCACACTTTCGAAGGTAACAGAAGTTATAAATTCATTGATTTGTTTCAGATTATATCAGAACCTTAGCTCAAGATTTATTTGTTTCGTAACAATTGGTTTCTTGAATTTCTCAAATTCAGAAGAAGTGATTCCACAACTAATCATTAATCTAGTTCATTGTTTCAAATTGATTATTCAGTTAATCTAATGAGTCGTGTCAGTGACAGCAATGGCCACAGGAATAAAGACATAGAATCGGGCACCAAATTTGCAAATGACCAAGGCAAGAAAAAATCAAGAGGATGGAAGTTCTGGAAAAAGAATAAGAAGGTAAACGAATTTTTCCAAATTTTCTTTGATATTCACAAATCTTTCTTTTATTTCAATTTTAATCATGCTGATTTTACAATTTAATCTAGCAAACTGATGGTGGTGCAAATATAGATTTGGTCAAAGATGTCAAGATTACGGAACATCTGATGGAAATAAATGAAGTGGCCTCTCATCTCAAGACTAGTCTCGAGGCCGGGATCAGTGATAATGAGGCCGCAATGAGACTGGCCAGGGATGGACCCAATATGTTCACCCCTCCCAAGCAGACCCCCGGTTGGATACTCTATATGAGAGAAATGACCGGTGGTTTCGCGTTATTGCTTTGGTTCGCATCAATCGCTAGTTTTATTTCATACGGAGTTAATAAAGATCACGATATGCAAGATGTTTGTCACAAATCAATTCCAAAACACCTCATTATTAGCATGTTCATATTTCTATAGGTTTACCTGGCAGTCTCATTGGCCCTGACTGTGATATTAACTGGTACATTCTCCTATTATCAACAAGCGAGCAGTAATAAAGTGTTTAAATCATT
Organism: Minunthozetes semirufus; assembly: GCA_034699985.1. NCBI lineage: Eukaryota > Metazoa > Arthropoda > Arachnida > Sarcoptiformes > Punctoribatidae > Minunthozetes > Minunthozetes semirufus. The sequence continues at coordinate 7,960 of JAQIXD010002392.1, read as the reverse complement.
CAAGAATATGGCGCCGCCGGTAAGTCTTAAAATTTTTCATACCTGTGCTCAATTAGGGTCAGGCTAGGGCTAGGGTCGTTTTTGTCAAGAAATTAATCAAGTTAATTTTAAATATTGATTTGTTTTAAATTATAGCAAACAACTGTTATCAGAGGGGGAAAGCGAAAGGAAGTGCCGGCCGACCAGATAGTTGTTGGAGATCTAGTCTATTGCAAGAGTGGTGATAGAGTGCCCGCAGACATAAGAATTGTGAAATCTGATAGTATGAAAGTTGATAACTCATCCCTTACTGGAGAGTCAGACCCCTTAACCCGTTCTCCAGATGTCGGACACGAGAATCCGTTAGAGGCCCGCAATTTGGCCTTTTTCTCGACTAATTGTGTCGATGGAAGTGGTTTCGGGATAGCTGTGGCCACTGGAGACCGCACTGTTATGGGAGATATCGCACGACTGGTCACTAATATTAAGGCTGAGAAGACTCCGATCGCTAAAGAAATCGACAGATTTGTGAAAATCATTACAATTATCGCTGTATTGACAGGAATTCTCTTCTTCGCCATTGCTATGGCTTTTGGGACAAAGTTTTTTCAGGCATTCATTTTCATGATTGGAATCACTGTTGGAAACGTTCCCGAAGGTATGCCTCAGTAGCTAATCATGATTCTAGTTTTAACTTCAACTATCAATTTGCAGGTTTATTACCCGCCCTAACAGTGGCGCTCACTTTGACCGCAAAACGAATGGCTTCGAAGAAGTGTTTGGTTAAACACTTGGAAGCGGTTGAAACTCTTGGCTCAACTTCGACCATATGTACCGACAAAACGGGAACTTTAACTCAGAATAGGATGACTGTCGAGCACTGTTGGTTAGGCACAGGTATACTCAAAGTTAGCCACAATCGCCAAGAAGTTGCGGAACAGATGAAACCAATCAATAAGTGTTGGGACGCATACAAGAGGTGTGCGATGTTGTGCTCTCGATCTGAGTTTACTGATGAAAACCCAGACATTATGAAGAGGGCCTGTTCTGGTGATGCCTCCGAAACAGCTATTCTCAGATTCATGGAGTCAGCGGAAGGACCTGTCATTCAATACAGGGCTCAGTACCCGAAAGTGGCCGAAAAGCCGTTCAGCTCTACCTATAAATACCAGTACTCTATCCATCACAACACAGATGTTAACTCGAATTCAGTGAACGGATCCCTCTCCAACTTCTTCCTCGTGATGAAAGGCGCTCCCGAAAGGATCATCAAATTGTGTTCGTATGTCATACGAGAAGACGGACAGACCGTACAAATGGACAGTGATTTTATCGAACAGTTTGAGGACACTTACCGTGAATTGGGTTCAATGGGCGAACGAGTTCTGGCGCTCTGTGACCACGACTTCACCCAATTTCCGGCGAATTATAAATTCAATTTAGAGGACGGGAATGACTTTGAATTAACAAATTTCAGATTTTTAGGACTGGTAGCTATGATAGATCCACCCAGGTATATAATCGTTGGCAAAAAGATTAATTACTTAACACATATTTTTCAGGCCAACAGTTCCCGACGCAGTTAAGAAGTGCAGAAGCGCTGGAATCAAAGTTGTTATGGTGACCGGCGATCATCCAATTACGGCACAGGCTATTGCCAAACAAGTCGGTATATTCTCTCATTCTCACCGCAACTCTACCAGTATTACTGTCCCTACAATTGATAAACTTGTGAGGAATACCCGTTCAGTGGTAGTGCCCGGCGATGAGTTGACTGACTTGAGTGACACAGATCTCAGGGAAATACTCAGCAGTTTTGGTGAAATAGTATTCGCCAGAACTTCGCCCCAACAGAAGCTCAGAATTGTTGAGAACTTTCAAGCGATTGGACAGATAGTGGCCGTCACTGGCGATGGTGTCAATGACTCGCCGGCCCTCAAGAGAGCCGATATCGGTATTGCAATGGGAATAACCGGTAAGTGATATGTCTTTTGCATTGCCTTTCAATGAATTTATGATTTTTGATTGAAAAGGATCTGAAGTATCAAAACAAGCGGCGGATATGATACTATTGGACGACAATTTCGCCACAATTGTTATAGGAGTGGAAGAGGGAAGACGTATATTCGATAACATGAAAAAGACGGTGTCATACATCTTAGCCGGAAGTGCTACCACTTTATACCCATTCTTAGTGTATGTTCTGTTCGGCTTCCCGTTGGCCATCGGAACAATCACTGTCCTCTTGATCTGTTTGGGGACAGACATGATTCCTGCGATTGCACTGGTATGAGACCCCAATTTTGAGCTCTGATTAAAATAAAAATTACCTTTTTTTCAGGCCTACGAAAAGGCAGAGTCAGATATTATGAGTTTACCGCCAAGAAATCCAATAAAGGACAGACTGGTCACTTCGCAACTACTAATGCGCGCTTACTTCATGGTGGGTGCTTTGGCGACATCGGCCGGATTCGTTGGTTTGTCTATTAATTGAGTTTTTTAAAACTTTTATTCTAATCTCAATCTATTTGTAGGCTATTTCTGTGCCCTCTATTTCGAGGGATTCAAACCTGATATGCTATGGAATGTCAGAGTTGATTGGGACGATGAAAATACAACTATGTCCAGGTACACCAAATACGATGACTGGTCCACCAAAAATATGACCGGAAGTGTTGTGAGTTATTATTTACTTCAATTATTAAATAAATTTTTTATACCTTTTGTCTAATAATCACTTTTTTGGGTAGACTTATGACGAGAGGAAAGACTTATTAGTTGTGGCCCAGAGCTCATACTTCATCGCCGTAATAGTCGCCCAATGGATAGATGTGATCGTCAATAAAACTAGAAGGCTTTCCATTTTTCAACAGGGAATGGGGTGAGTTATTTGACTAATTTGATCGGAATATTCTGATTTCAAATTTAATTAAAACTAATTTTTCATTTGAACAGCAATTGGGTCCTAAACTGGAGTATTGTCTTCGAGACAGGTCTGGCAGTTCTGTTCTGTTACACTCCCGGCCTAAACACGGTGTTGAGGTTAGCGCCAGTAATTGGCGAAGTTTGGGTCAGTGCTATCCCCTTCTTCTTTTATATCTTGATTTTTGAGGAATTAAGAAAACTTATAATAAGGCGATGGCCAAGATCTTTCTTAGGAAAAGAGCTCTTGGCTTAAAATTTAGAATTAATTATTTAATTGTATAATAATTTTAGTGAAATAAATTATTTTTAATTAAATTTACCTTGTTACAATTTTAATTAATTATTTACTTATTAATTGATTGATTTATTAATAGCTTTTATTGTATTCTGGGTCACAAACAAACAAAAAATATTGTTATCATTGGGTTATTTGTTGATTTAGAAGATGTTGTGTTTTGTTCAAATGTTGATTGATTGGTCATAAATGATGGTCAATTGCTTTTGATCTTGACCAATTTAATCAATAACTCACCACTTCTTATCAAAAGACAATAATATTTGAAATTTAGCTTCGATTTGGTTTACTATTTGCACAGACTTTGTTCCTGATTCTAAGCCCTTCCCAAGAATGTACATAATATTCATGTCTATCACCAATAAATTAATCCATTTGTTATCAATTGATGCGAATCTCGAGTTCTGAGGCTTAATATTGTCTGATATGTGATATAATGACACCAATTGTTGTTTCACTCAATCCTTTTGACATTCAATTCTAAGCCCAAACTTAGAGACCAATAGTTTTTGTGATAAGAAATTGAGAGAAACTCTTCAGAAGACAAGAGATTGTTGTCATATGAAGAGTAGTTTTTGGTACTAAATGTTTCGGAAACTATTAATTTTCAATTAATCTTTGATTGGATTTCCCATCGATTCTGCGTTTGTTTTACTGTAAACAAAGTTTTTGTATCTTTTCCTCGAAAAACGACATCAGAGGAGAAAACCGTCTCTTCTTTGGTGTTCAGATCAAACAAATAGCTATTGATATGATTGCCTTCAAGTGTTGCTCATATCTGTTCCCAATATTGAATACCTGGGCCTCCACTCCAGAAAGTAGTTCATTAAATCTCCTGATTTTGATGTAAATAAGAGTTTCAAAGAACTTGTGATTAAAGTTAACGAAACAATACTTTTATTTCAATACAAATGTGAAGTTTGTTCTGAAATTTGTGACCATTTTTGGATTATTTGTGTCCAAAGTTTGAAGAAATGCTGACAACTGTCTCATTCGGCACCAAAAGAGTCTTCAATCCATATGAGAGACAAACCTATTCAAAGTCACAGACGAGGAAACCTCTCCTCAGTAATGGTACGTATAATCCAAGAAAGATCTCAATTTCAAGCGCTTCCAATACGGTGACCAAAAACTCTTCCTCGACATCACTTCTGTTGAATCTGTTGCGGGATATACAGCAGAAACGGGAAGTGAAGAACTTCAGACGATATTCGACTTCTGAAACAGTATTTGAATTTCTGGACCAAAAGTCAAAGCTTTACGAATGGAAATACAGGGTTTACAGCCTTTTCAATAAACCGGATAACGTTTGGTCGATATCTTATCATATTTTGGTGTTTTGTTTGGTCTTTACGTGTCTTATATTTACTGTGTTTTCCACAATCAGTCGATTTGCAGAACAGGCATCAAAACTGTTGATTATCTCTGAGAAGATAATTGTCGTTTGGTTTTTCAGCGAATTTTGTCTCCGTTTGTGGTCCTCTTCTTGCAAACAGAGATATCATGGCTGGAAAGGAAAGGCTAATTACATGCGAGTGCCCTCACATATGCTCGATGTGATTGTCATCTTGTTGTCGGTGGTTGTGCTGATCGCCGATACCCGTAATGGTAGCGAAGTGTTCGCTATTTCCGCGTTTCGAGGCTTTCACCGCCTGTTTCATGTCTTCCAAGGGCTGACTTTGCGCCGACAGATCCAGCCCTGGAAGCTGTTGCTGACTGTGCTTAAGGATCAGATGCATCAGCTCTTGATAATAGTGTACATCGAGTTCATATCAATCTTCATATTGGGTTACATCTCATACATCTTGGAAAAGGACGCTCAGGACACACAGATCACTAGCCTGGCTGAGGCAATGTGGTGGGCGGTATGTCTGACCCCTTTATCTAATCTATGAATTTTGTTACTAAAAATGTGTTTATTTAATATTTGTCTAAAAGTTTTGATTACTTTTGTTTTGCGTTCACTTTTTGTATAAATATTTTCGACAAATAATTATCTCTTTCTTTGAAATCAATTCAAAGGTTATTACACTTTCGACTGTTGGATACGGAGATCGAGTTCATGTAAGTTCTTGTAATCAGATCCCAATCCATATCTAATGTTTACCAAATTGTATTCGAGCACAGGTCACCTGGTGGGGCAAATTGATATCGAGTTTGTTCACTTTGCTAGGGGTTGCCCTCTTCGCACTACCGGCCGGTATTATCGGCTCTGGTCTGGCCCTCAGAGTCGAGAAGGAAGAGTCCAATAGACAGCGGAAGACTAAAAAGTTGGCCGCAGTTGTATTGATCCAATCGATGTGGCGCTGCCATAAGGCCTGCTCTGGTCCCGACTCAGAGACAAGAAATCACTTATTTATTGTAAACGATTTTACGGACAAAACAGTCCTCAAGTTCTTGAGTTTAACGAAGTTTTTTGTCGCGAAATCCAAATTCAAGTCAAAGAGAAATGTCTTGGATTTGGATAACTCTCTCAATGCCTACAAATACAGTCAATCGGCGGTCAATTCTCGGGTCAAACAAATCACAAGTTTTGTCGAAACGATTGATAAGTCTGTGACCACTCATGAAAGCAATATTTCGAACCATCAGAAGAATCTGATTAATAGAGTCGACAACATTTACTCTTTGATTGATTACATCGAAACAGAAATCAAACGACAAAACAGTTTAATAGATTTCATTACTTTTAATAGTGCCTCAAATGGCAACCAATTGAAGGGTTTGTCTAAGAGGAGTTCCAACAAACAAAGACATCAGAGTTTTAGAGAACCGACACTTTGCGATGATTTCAATTGTAATTTAAATTCAATTAAAGTAAATTAAAGTTTTCAAAAACTTATCATGCTCATTTATATATGATGGCACTGAAAATTAAAGATTAATTAAAATAGCAGAATAATAGCAAGTTCAGTTTCAACTGGAATATTCAAACTCAATCATAAACTAGTTTAACTGTAACTTAATAATGTTGGCCTCAAACTGATTTGAAATGCTTTGAAAATGTTATCTATTTTGGTCATTAAAAGCATTGAAAGACTTTAGAATCGATAACTTTAAATCAAAATGTATCAAGTTAAAACGACACTAATATTTTTAGTTCAAATTAATTATCATGTTCAAAACTGTAACATAATATTTAAGTTAGAAATATATTTGAATTAATTTTATAATTGTTATAAAACTGGACAATAAAGAGTTTTAACTATTTTCATCAAATTTAATCTAGTTATTTAGCTTTGATTTTTGAAAATCAGAGATCAAAACTATGCAGAAAAATATTTGACTGTTTCTATGCCAGAGTTTCCCCGTTGTCTCTCTCTTTTGACATTAGGAAAGAGTCAAATAAGTTATTTACAAAAATAAGCTAACCTTGAATTAGTGAACTCCCTTCACCTTCTTCTAGAATAGACAGCAATTCCAATAAAAAGAAGAGAAAAACCAAAGAAATTATATTTTAATGATTTAATGATTGTCTCAAAAAAAAAATAAATTGCGAGACAAAGACTTTTATATTGTTTTAGAGATCGTAATAAAAATAATTGAATTACTCCTAAAAATATCCTTATATTCACTGAACTCGACTTATGATGGGCTGATTCCAGTGATAAACCCGATTAATAAACTATAAATTAGGAAAAGGATGGACAGGAAAGGTGTAATTTGTTGTTTTCAGGCGACGCCTCACAAATTAGATACTAAATTATGAAATAAAAATTTGAAAAATTAAATCTTGTTATTAAAAGTCTGCTAAAAGTCTTAACAAGAATAGTGTTTCCAAACATTTATTTCACTTAAATCTGTTGATTTGTTTTTCATATTTCCTTTTATTGCAAAAAAAATGTTTAGTATTTCCGAAAATTTTCCTAAACTTTGAGTCAAATAAAACAACTTTTGATAAACGACTGAAATATTAATGAAAATGAATTTATTTGATAATATTTTTTCCCAGAATTTGAAATTCATAGCAATTTATAAAGAATCCAATGAAACGAAAGTTCATTTAATTGGGAAAATGACTTTCACCTGAAAAATAAGGGGAAATATTAGGGGAAATGAGTGAACAACTATTTGTTGTTAAGATGTGTTTGCATTCAATTTGTTGATGTAATCATTGGATAAGACTTTTTCAATATTAGAGGAATGGGTTTGCATTGGGAACCGGTTTTTGGAGTGTATTATCTATTGAACAGAAAAGAATTGCTGGAAATTCCGACCCCAACTGATTGAACAGTCAAAACAGCCACAAAACCCGTCCGGGTCTTCAACATTTCCATCCAATTGACTGCTGAAAACACACTCAAACAGAGTCTAATCCAGTAATTAATTTCGTCGAGCAATCAATGGTTTTCATAGAAACGATTTTTCGAGAAACGATTTTCATAAATAAAAACAAATATTTTCTCTTTTGAAGTGAATTTTGATATATCGGTTATATTGAACTTTGTATTCAAAGTCAAACCAAGAACTTTCTCTTTCTTTCGCTTATTATGCAAAACAAATAGCAGACAATGGATTGGAAGTGCATTTGATTTGTGACTACCAGAGGAATAGTTCAGAGGAATAGCAATTAGTTATTTCTTGTAATAAATTATGCAATTTTCGTGATTTTTATCAACTCTTGTGCTCTATATTTAAGTCCTTTTTTAGAGTTTTAACGCATTTTAGTAAATGTTTCGCCAGTTTTAGATAAAAAATACCGAAAGGGAGGGGAGAGAGAGAGGGAGGGAGAGGGAGAGGGAGAGGGAGAGAGAGAGAGAG
>JAQIXD010002391.1:0-10282 GCA_034699985.1 Minunthozetes semirufus | reverse complement strand
TTAATCTTCAGTTTAAGCAACAGTTTATGGGATTTATTTGATTCTTTGTTTATAAGAGAAATGAATAACAAAACACCAAAAGTATTACAAAATCCAACTGAAAATGCATAACAAAATAATATCTGAATCAAAATGTAATTAAAATTTCCAAAAAGCATCTGGTGCAAAAATAATAGTACACTCGGGAATAGTGTATAAAGAGCATTCTGAAGAAATACTTTCCAAAATCTATTAAATACTGTTATTTGTAGACAAATATAATTGTTTTCTTCAATCAGATGAAGGAATTTCTGATTGTTTAAGAAGAATAACCCACTCATGAGTGAAGTCATTTGGTTGATCTGTTTAAATCTAATCCGAATGAACTCACAAACAATGAAAAGACATAAATAGCTGTGAAATAATATATTCATAAAAGATTTGATAAAAAGGGAAAAATTAATTATGGTTGGAAAGCCATATATGAAAAAGTCACCAAGATTATAAACGTTAATCTCAACAAGAAATGCCACAATCGTTGTTAACAGAATAATGAACATTTCAGCATACGAAATAAACAAGATAAGATATTTGACTTTATTTAGCAAACGTAACATTTCTATTTTGTTGGGCATTTCATTATAATCTTGGTCTTCAAATTTCCGAAGAATATCAAGCACTTTAAGCCATTCATATGTTTGTTGATCACTAAAGTTAAAGACTTTGATTATCAAAAGAGAAAGTAACTCAACCAATATAGCTGACGGATAAATGAAAAGTTTCATTCCTCCCATGAACTTACTATGGAAAACATCAAGATAATAATTGGGCGAATCTTTATTTCCATTCAATAAATTGAGTAAACATTTGATATAATGAAAGGTATAAAACATTCGCCAAAATAAGTGAAAATATTTTAGATTTTTATTTCTCTTTACGTTTGCATTCAAATTGTATTTACTCAATATTTTGTGATCACATATCAAGCCTATTCTGTGAATTTTATTAACTAGGTCCTTTATAGTTTGGTTACTAATTTTTCGCTTCAATAATATTTTAGGCATATTTTAAGATAAACTGTTAATGAAACAAAACTGCACAAATGTGGAAAAATTTAGAATAATTTCATCTATTAATATATTTTTAAATCAAGAAAAATTTGAAATAATGATTAAAACGTGGAATTCTTTTATTAATGTCCTTTTTAATCGTTTTTCATAAATTAAGATTAGATTCACGAATGAAGTTTATTCCCTAATTTTGTGATCAATAAAAAGAATCGGCAAAACTTGACAAATATCTAGTAATTAAAAGAAGCAGAAACAATTATCATTAATTCTTGATAGTTATGACTTACATTAAATGTGATCAACTTGGTCACAACAAACTGATTGCCACAACTGACACCAATCTTGAACTTTTTATTGGACAGCCTTTCCATTGTATTTATGAGCTAAAATCGATATTTTATTTAATTGAAGTAACAATATTTATAGAAGCTACCTTGATGCTTTTAGAAGCACTTAAATTCTTCGAAGTAATCTTCAGTTTAAACAACAGTTTATGCGATTTATTTGATTCTTTGTTTATCAGAGAAATGAATAACAAAATACCAAAAGTCAGACAAAAAAATATTAAAAATGCATAAAAGAAAAGAATAGGAATTATAATGTTCTTGAAAGTTCCAAAAAGCATCTGGTGTAATGTTAATAATTCTGTAGGAAATAGTGTATAGAGAACAGCCTGGAGAAAGTGTTTCCAAAACTCGTTAAACGTTAATATTTGAAGACAAGTATTGTTTTGTTCTTCAATAAAATGAATTAATTTCTGATTGTTTATGAAGTTTAACCCAGTCATGAGTGAAGTCATTTTGTTGATCTGTTTGAATCTAATCCTAGAGTATTCACAAGTTATAAAAAGACATAAAAAGCTATAAAATACAACATTGAAAAGTGAATAAGAGAAAAGAACATAAATGATTATGGTTGGAATGCCATAAATGAGAAAGTTCAAAAAATTATGAACATTAATCTCGACAATAAGAGCAACTAGCAATATTAAGGTCATGAATGGCTTTTCGGTAATTGAAATGAATTTGACCAAAAACTTTTCTTTTTTCAATAGGCGTGACATTTCGATACTGATCGGCAAATCATTGGATTCTTGGTCTTCATATTTGCTGAGAATATCAAACACTTGAAGCCATTCATAAGATCGTTGATCACTAAAGTTAAAGATTTTGATTATCATAAACGATAGGAATCCCAAAGTTATTCCAATCGTGTAAATGAATTGTTTGACTCCTCCCATGAATTTACTATCAAAAACATCGAAATAATATTTCGGTGAGTCTTGGTTTCCATTGAATAAATTGAGTAAACACATCGTGTAGTGAAATGTGTGAAATATTCGCCAAAATAAGTGAACATATTTTCGATACTTATTTCTCTTTTGTAGTACATTCAGATTGTATTTACTCAATATGCTTTGATCGCATATTAATCCAATTCGATGAATTTTTGTAACTAGATCATTTATACATACTTGATTACCAATCTTTTGAGTCCGAAAAATTCTATTCATTTTCAGGTATAACTTTAACTGAAATAATTAAAATATTTTCATTGATTATATTTATTTTGCAGATAAGTTGAAGTACTGATAAATATGAAAGTTATTTGAAGCAAGTTAATAAATGGATGATAATTAATTGTGTAAGAATTTTTCACAACATTTGAGTAAATGTTCTTATGAGACATTATTATCTTGCATAATTATATTTACGTTCAGTCAATATTATTCAAAATTGATTAATTAATATGCATGAGCAATTTTCTTGACGTAAATTTTGGTATTTTTAAAGATTAAGGTTCGAACAACTTTGAATAACTTTAAAGGAAGGAAATTCATGGATTAATTTTGTGGTTTTTATTGCTAGATTATTAATCGAATAATCGTTATTTCAGTCTCAAAATTATTTTATCAATTTTTCGAGTTTAACTTCAACTGAGATCATCATAAATGAGAATAATTTAATCGATTATTTGTTTTATTAAGAAATCTATGATAGTTTTTGATAAATGTTAAATCTTATAAAAATAGCACACATTTTAATTAATGACATTTTACTAATGAATTCTAAGCACGTATTCCCAACATGGGTATTTCTAATAAAAACTTTTTAATAATGATTTTATCATTAATATTTTACCTTAAATATTGCTTTGGAGAATATCAAAGCTATCATCTATCATCTATTATATTTTATTTTTAAAATTAGAATTATTTAAATTTTCAGGAATTGGTAAATGGGAATAAAATTATCAAGTATTGATTAATGAATTTATTCACGTAATTTTTATTATATATATTAATCATTTGAATTGTTCAAGGTTAAATTGATGAATGAAATTTATAACCAAGTTTTGTGATCAATAAGAAGAATCGACAGGACTTCACGAAAATCTAGAATTTAAAGAATTTGAAATTAAATCTCTTGAATATTGAAGTTAAACTCACAGTGAAGACAATAAACTTGGTCACTACAAACTGATTTCCGCATTTGAAACCAATTTTAAGCCTTTTATTAGACACTCTTTCCATTGCACTCAAAATCTAGTTAAACGTTGAAAAAATTAATGTTTTGTGAATTAAAGTTCAATCCTAATTTAAGAAAAAGTACCTTGATAGTGTTGGAAGGGTTCAAATTTCTTGAATTAATCTTCAGTTTGTATAACAGTTTATATGATTTATTTGATTCTTTGTTTATCAGAGAAATGAATGACAAAATACCAAAAACCATTGGAAATGAAATGAAAAATCCAACAGAGAATATGATTCGCATCAAAATATTATCATACTTTGCAAAAATAGCCTGGTGCAATAGTAATAAAATAGAAGGGAAGAATGGATAAAGAGCACTTTGTAAGAAATTCTTCCAGAATTTATTGATTATAACAATTTGTTTGCAAATACTGTTGTGTTCTTCAATCAGTTTAAGGAATTTATTGTTGTTTATGAAGAATAACTCATTCATGAGTGAAGTCATTTTGTTGATGTGTCTGAATCTGATCCGACAAAACTCACAAACAATATACAGGCATAAAAAGCTATAGAGTACAACATTGGCTATAGAATTGAAATAGAGCGAATAATTAAGTATGGTCAGAATACCGAATATAATAAAATCAAAAAGATTATAAACATTAATCATAACCAGGAATGTAAACATGAATACTAATGGATTTACAGTATTTCTGAAAACTGAAATGAACTTAGCAAGAAACTTAACTCTCTTCATTAGGCGTAGAATTTCGATTCTGTTGGGCAGATCTTTAGACTCTTGGTCTTCATATTTGCTGAGAATATCAAACACTTGAAGCCATTCATATCTTTGTTCGTCACTAAAGTTGAAAACTTTGACTGTCATTAAAGGGACGAATGCGATGAGTATTGCAGAAGAGTATATAAATTGTTTCACTCCTCCCATATATTTGCTGTGAAAGGGATCGAAATAATATTTCGGTGAATCTTGGTTTCCGTTCAATAAATTTATGAGGCATAGACTGAAGTGAAAGGTGTGAAACATTCGCCAAAATAAGTGAACATATTTCCGATATTTACTTCTCTTTACTTTTGAATTCAAGTTGTATTTACTCAATATCTTGTGGTCGCATATTAAGCCTATTTTATGGATTTTAGTAACTAGATCATTTATCGATTGATAACTTCCTTTCATTGTTTTATTCATTTTTCAAGTTTAACTTCAACTGAAAATTATACTAAAATTAGAAAAATTTCTAATAAATTCAATGCATTATAAGTCATATGAGAGAAATATAAAAATTTAATAATGAATGAAAACTAGGTAATCGTTTTAATAAATGATCTTATTTAATCGACTATCAAATTCTTCTATTATCGATATTATTATTATACAAAAATAGAACTAATTTTGTATTACAAGAATTCTCATAAAATAAGCTCAATTCATATAAAATGATCAAGGTATAATATTTATTTAAGACTCCTAGAATTGTGTAATCCAATGTATGACCTTTAAAAAATGATGAATAACTTTTAATCGTGTTCAAATGTCTAACAAAAATTTTATTTATGATGTTTTATTGAAAGCGAAGTATTTAAATAGATTAAGAATAAATTCAAGAATTAAACTTATGTCCTAGTTTTGTTACCAATAAGAAGAATCGACAGGTCTTCACGAATATCTAGAATTTAAAGTATCATGATATTTAAAATAAAGTCTCCAAAAATATTCGACAACAGATTACATTGAATGTAATGAGTTTGGTCACTACAAACTGATTTCCACATTTGAAGCCAGTTTTAAGCCTTTTATTAGACACTCTTTCCATTGTACTCAAAATCTAGTTAATAAGACCAAGTTAAGATTATCAACAATTAGATTAAAATACCTTGATACTATTGGAATGATTCAATTTTATTGAAGTAATCTTCAGTTTAAACAACAGTTTATGTGATTTATTTGATTCTTTGTTTATCAGAGAAATGAAAAATAAAATACCAAAAGTCAGGGGAAATGTCGTCAAAAATCCAACAGTGAATATGATTTGCATAAAAATATTATTGAAATTTGCAAAAATAGCCTGGTGCAAAAATAATAAGATACAAGGGAAGAAGGGATAGAGAACTTCCTGCAAAAAGTGTTTCCAAACCCTATTGATTATAACAATTTGTTCACAAATACTGTTGTGTTCTTCAATGAGTTGAAGGAATTTCTTGTTATTTGAGAAGAAAAGTCCACTCATGAGTGAAGTCATTTTGTTGATGTGTCTGAATCTGATCCGACAAAACTCACAAACAACATAAAGACATAAAAAGCTGTGAAATACTACATCGACTAAAGAATTGTAGTACAATAAATAAATGAGTATGGTCGGAATACCATACATTATAAAATCAAAAATATCATAAACATTAATCACAACAAGAAATGGAAACATAAACATTATTGGTTGCATCATATTTTTGAAAACTGATATGGCTTTAGAGAGAAATTTTGCTCGATTCAATAGACGTAACATTTCGATTCTGTTGGGCAGTTCAGTAGATTCTTGGTCTTCATATTTGCTGAGAATATCAAACACTCGAAGCCATTCATAACTTTGTTCATCACTGAAGATAAAGACTTTGATTGACATCAGAGCAATTAACGCAACCAGAATATCAATTGAATAAATGAATTGCTTTAAACCGCCCATATATTTGCTGTGAAACGGATCGAAATAATATTTTGGTGAATCTTTGTTACCATTCATTAAATTGAGTAAACATAATGTGTAGTGAAAGGTATGAAACATTCGCCAAAATAAGTGAAAATATTTCCGATTTTTATTTTTAACTTCGATTACATTCAGATTATATTTACTCAATATTTTGTTATCACATATTAAGCCTATTTTATGGATTTTTGTTGCTAGATCACTTATCGAAAAAGTATTATTTTTCAGCCTTAAAATTATTTTATCCATTTTTCAAGTTTGACTTCACCTTAAAAAAATGACTGACTTTCATATATTATATTTCTTTTTTCATAATTCAGATTTTCTCGAATGATTGATGTTTAAAGTGACACTGAGAAACATAATGAATGATCTTTTTCTCTAAGAGAAATGATCATATCTATTGATTATTAATAAACAATATTTTAAAACTTTATCTAAATATACTACTTAAATGAGCAAAAATATAAGTCCATAGATATTATTGATACTTTGAGATAACGTTAAATGATTCAAATAACAAAAACGAGAACACAATAAAAATGCATAAATAAATGATCTAGGTTATCTGACTATTAAATACAATAATTTGTTTATATTCAAAAAATGAAACAAATATTACATTTAATTAAAACTCCATAAAATAAGCTGAACATTTTGCAGAATTTATAAAATATCAAAATATAAACTTTTTTTTGATTAAAATCAAGATCATATTCAATCTTTGAACAACTGGAAAAGACCAAGAATCTAAGATCGACCCACAATTTTTATAATCCACTTTAAATTTCTTAATAAATTCGATTGCACCATGCTCATTTAAAGTTATACCCAATCTTTGTGATCAACAAAAAGAATCGACAAGACTTGACAAAGATCTGAAAATACGAATCATAATTAATCAAATACAATTGTTAAAAACACCAAGATTAATCTCTTACATTGAATACAACAATCTTGGTTATCGCAAAATGATTTCCACAACTGAACCCAATTTTAATCCATTTATTTTCAAGTCTTTCCAATGCATTTATTAACTAAAATTTCAAGTTTAAATCTGCAAATTAATGTACCTGGAAGTTAGCTTGAGACTTACCTTGATACTATTGCTGGCTTTCAAATTAGATGAGTTATACTTCAATTTAATCAATAATTTATGAGAATTATTTGATTCCTTATGTATTGAAGAAATGAAAAACATTACACAAAATGAAAAACTGAAACCAATGCAAAAAGTGTTGAAAAGTACCCAGCGCACTAGTATCGTATTGAACTTTCCAAATAATAATTGGTGCAGTGATAATAGGGCTGTAGGCAAGAGTGGATACAGGACCCCCTGCAAGAAGTTTTTCCAAAATTGATTGATAATCACTATTTGTTCGCAAATATTGTTGTGTTCTTCAATCAATTGATTGAATTTCTTGTTGTTCAAGAAGAAGAGCCCACTCATGAGTGAAGTCATTTTGTTGATATGTTTGAATCTAATCCGACAGAACTCACAAACTATAAACAAGCACAAAAAACTTTCGAAGGTGATGGGTACAAATGCCTGACCAAACATCAAATAAGTAATAATCGTCGGAATACCATAAATGATAAAATCGACGCATTTATAGACACTAATGGTTAGAGTGAAAGCAAACATAAACATTACAAACAATAAAAACTTGGTTAATGGTGAAATAAGCAAGGTTAAAAACTTAATCCTCTTCAGCAAGCAAAGCATTTCTATTTTATTTGGAAGTTCATTAGATTCTTGGTCTTCATATTTGCTGATAGTTTCTAATACGTGAAGCCATTCATATCTGTCTTCATCGCTGAAGTTGAAGACTTTGATTATCATAATTGTAAGGATACCGACAACTATACAGAGCGGGTAAATGAATTGCTTCACTCCTCCCATATATTTGCTCAGAACAATGTCGAAGAAATATTTCGGTGAATCTGTGTTACCGATCATTAAATTGAGTAAACATATTGTGAAGTGAAATGTGTGAAACATTCGCCAAAATAAGTGAAAATATTTGCGGAATTTGTTTCGCTTTTCGATGACATACAGATTGTATTTACTAAAAATTGTTTCATCACATATAAGGCCCTCCGAATAAATTATTGATACTAGATCATTTATTGAAAAATGTCCAGCTTTTACTCTTTTGAATGTCTTGAAAGCCATTTTTATTACCCAGAATGCAATATGAACTTACAATTAAAGCAAATCAACTATGAAAATAATATACTGGTTATCTATAAGTTTATTTTATTTCATATGAATATTAAGTTTATTGATGTAAAAAAGATCAATAATCTGCTTAAACCTGAATTAAACATAACTTTCTGCTGGAATAAAATTATATCCTTAAAATTTGAATTACAATACATTATTAATTAATAGAATAGTTTATATGTTTTTATTCTGTTTAAGGAATGACCAAATATATTTTGAAAATGTTTAGCCTCTTATTATTCAGATTCAATTCAGAACCAATATTAAGACTTTATTAAAGACATTTCCAAAGACTGAATAAAATATAAAATCTCTAAAAAGTTTTCAAATATTTTATTTTTAATCAATTTTTTTGTACAAAAATATAAATTAAAGTATTTTTAAGAATAAATTTTTGAATCAAATAAAAAGTATTTCATTTGATTAACGAATTTCTTTGAGAATGAAATATCTTTCCCTATATTTCCTTTTCAGCGGATCTTTGTTTGTGTCATTCGTTTCCGTGTCTTCAGTTGTGATCTTCTTCTGGATTTTCTTTGGGTCGATATTTGAGGCAAACTTTGAAGATCCGGAGTACTTCTCATTCATTTTCTCCACGAGAGGACTGTTTTTGTAATTCTTTTGATATTTTTCAGAACTGCTGTCACTATCTTCAGCACCGGTTAAGTCTTCTTCAGTGATGGCCATCATTGTTGTCGAATAGCGTTGCGATTCACCCAAACAGATATGAGTTCGGACAGGGAATGTCCATCGACCACAAGTTAGACACTGTTTCTTCATTTTGTTTCGAAGCTCTGGAGCCAACCTTTTATATCGAGGAGACGTATTCGGTGGAACTGATCTATGATCTAAAGCCAATGGTATAGGAGGTTCCGGTATGTCAGCGAAGCGCTCACTTCCAGGTGTGGTTGTGTTGTCTCTCTTTTGTTTGTAAGACCTTTTCATCTGTGAATCAGAAGACTCGCCAATCAATGGTTCCATTTCTTCGAATTCTTGTTTTGCGAGTCTTTTCGTTTTTCTGAAATCTTTGATAATTTGTTTGTATTGTCCGACAAAAGGCATGAAAAGCCATCCCTCGCTCTTAGTCTTCGGATGACCCGAATTAACAGCGCTTTCAATCGATGACTTCCAGTATTGAAAGAGAATAAGAGTTAGGAAATGGACTAAAAGACATCCACTCCATAGACCCATTGCATAGTAAAGTCTTCTGGAGATGACTTCATAAAAAAGCTTTGCACAACCCTTTGCATTAATGGTCTCCCAATCAATCGGTTCTTTGTTTTGACACATTTTCAAAGAATTTGTTTTACAACAACTGAATGGCAATGATTTCAAATCACCGAAATCTTGAGTGTCTTTCCAATCCTTGTAGTTATGAGCGCCACAACACTGATATTCAAATTGGAGTTCATTGAAGACAATTCTTTCGTTTTTATTCGTCGAATACTTATTGAGTCTGACTTTCATTCCGTTCACAAAACCCACAGATATTTGTGACTCAAACCAATTGGTGTACAAAATAATTGCCGGAAGTAATACAAATGTCGATAATATGTACGAATAGACGATTAGACTTAAGTATCCCTTCTCTATGGCTGTCCTTCGCATACGACTTCGTCTGTGAAGCAAAAGAAATTAGTCTTTAAATGAATGTTAATTAGAGGACAGACCACAACCTCATGAAATTGAATAGAAAACAGAGGAAAATCTGTTGTAACGCAACAAATGCGGAGACAATTATGTATAACAAACTGAAGACACCGAATGACAGCCTCTCATCCAAGAGATGGGCTTTTGATGAGAAGTAGAAGAA
>JAQIXD010002390.1:0-10283 GCA_034699985.1 Minunthozetes semirufus | reverse complement strand
ATATTTTACAAAACATTTTTGTATTACAAGTCATGTCTTTGTCAAAGTTCGAGGTATTTTTCAAGAATTTGTTGCATAAAACACTTTATATTAATTGGATTCGGTATTACTTTCCTTCATATACTTGCCATATTTTTTAACTCAAATATTTTAGCCAATTTGCTCTATAACCCAACCTATAAAATTGATTCAATAGATGACCTAGCTACACTCATTGATCACATTAATATCACAATAGTATCATATAAAGATTCTTTAACCTGGCGTTTGCTGGAAAATTCAGAAGACTGTCGTTTCAAAAAAGTGTTTCATAAAACTGTTGAAATGCAACGCAAGCACTTTAATTGGTTGGACCTTTATCGAGGTAAAATTATTTGGATCCTTTATAGCAATTTCTTTGAACGCATAGTTGAGTCAAACAAATTCTTGGACCTTCACATCGCAACTGAACAATACTTCGGAACGGCAGTCGTTATTCTCTACTCAAAGAATATCAATGAAACCATTAAAGGGATAATTGATTCGGTTATCAAAAGAATGCTCGAAAGCGGTCTCCAAGACTTCTGGGAATCACTTAAATTTGGAAGAATTCAAATGCAATTTGAAGACAAACAACAAATAATTTCATTTGAAAATATGGGGGGACTTATGCTCTTCATTGCAATTATGAGTGTTTTTCAAATATTTATTTTTCTAATTGAGTTAAGTATTAAATATCTTAGAGTTGTTTCAACAAAAAAATAATATTTCAATGCATACCACAACACAATATGTTAGATAAAACTCAGTCCACAAACTATTAAAGATGAAATATTTATTTTATTCGTTGAATTGTTAGTAAATATTATTTAATTAATATAATTAAGTTCACAATCAATAAAATCATTCAAACAAATGACAAGATTCTAATCGAAGCTCGATTTAATAGATTAATAATCAAAGTCAAACACTTTGGTCAAGCAGTCCGTTCTGGTCATTACCATTAAATTTGATGGCTAACATCTTTTTAGGTTTATTATTATGGTGTTCCTCGCATTCCTCGAGTGTGTCCGGTATTTCTTTACCTTTAGTCTCAGGTAAAAACAGAGTCAGAAATGCGCTGAACATTGAAATGATTGCATAGAATATCATAACAACGGAAAGACTGTATTTGTTTGCCTTAAAAGTGAGAATAAATTCATTAAAATTATTTGATTTACAGAATAAGTGATAATAACTGACTATATCTCCCATAAATGGTGAAGCGGTTGATCCTAAGCGAGCCATTGCCGCAGAAGAACCAGACGCACAATTCCTCATTAGTGTTGGATAGAGTTCGGGCACATAAACCTCTACGACCCACCAGAGCGCCCCCACAGCAAACTTTCCAATCAATGCAAACGAGACCTTAAGTATTGAATTAGTTGATGGTATGACCGCTAATGAAGACAAAGCGATGACAACGAGGAATCCGAAGAATGATTTCTTTCTCCCAATATATCGAAGAGCAATGATTGCAATTATAGAAGAGGGTAACTCCACTATACCTGTGCGCACACAATAATTAATGGGAAATCAAGAATTAATCAATTATTATATCTGAAGGACATCTCATACCTCCCAAAAGGAATGAAATATAAACGTTTCCTCCGAAGTCAGACATATTTAAACTGAAGCCATAGTAGACTAAACCGATGACAAGCCATGTAAACCAAAATATCAAAGAGTATTTACGAAGGTTTGGGGTCCGCAACAAATCGAAAAAAGTATATGACTTTTCCGGTTTGTCCTGAAAAGTGATATCAACTTAATTTTGATGACAAATAAAATACTATTGAAATTGAAAATTACTTTTTGTGAGTATTGTATGAGTTCTGCAAACTTTTCGTCGAAATTGTCTTCACTTAAATTGTTTTGTCGAACAATTTTTCGTAAAACCCGTTCAGCCTTTTCGGTGTTACCGCTGGTTATGAGCCAACGCGGGGACTCCGACATGAAGAACAGCCAAAACACCATACATAATAGGGGACAGATCATTGCCCAATGCATGTATCGGAAGTCTCGTATGTAATACGCTATTAAAGGTATAATACAATAGCCGACAACCCATCCCAACCCTGAAGTCAAATAGATATCCGACCTGTGCTTCGGTCCCATACATTCTAATACTGAGGAAATAAGCAATTAATCACTCATTGTGTTTATTCATTGAAAATTGAGCTAGATTATAGATAATTCAATAATTCAAGATTAATTATAAAGCAATTTATCTCAATTATGTCTATACTCACGCATAACACACATCGCACCGGTACGACCGCAGCCGCCTATGCCTGCGAAAAGCCTAAAAATGATATACTGCTGAATATTAACGGACAGCGCACAGGCTATCAGTGAAATGATTTCTATGAAAAAGTATATCCAACAGAGAGGTCTTCTGCCATATTTGTCGGGAAGAGGGGACAGAATCAAACCCGAGACTAAGTAACCCATCATATAAAATGATTGCGTGAGCGACGCGTAGTTTGAGCGCTGGCAAACTAAATTGAACTAAACAAAAAAAGACACAATAGATTAGCCAATAGTATTTAATTATCATGATCAATTTTAAATACTTCAGAGATAATAGATTTGTCGAAATCATGACTATTGAACTTCCATTCGTCGCAGACTTCACTAGAATTCGTGAATTTATTGCATTTCATATCTTCCGTCTTATTCTGTGAGAAGAGACACAAGAATTTGATCCACATTTACCTCATTATCATAAAAGATGTCTTTTTCTAATTTACAAAACTTAATGGATACATACTGGGTGATCAATGGGCACATCACTGCACCAGTATTCTGTCTCGTAGGCCAAAAAGCTAAATCCCAGATCATTGTATGCGAGCAGAGCGGTCAGAATGAAGACATAAATGGTGAGATTCTTCTGCCAATTACCCCATTCGCCGATTATATCCGCGATGTGTTTGGTTTTAAACTTTTCTTCTTCAGTCAATTCCGTCATTTTGTTAGAAAAGTTTAGTTAATTTAGAGGACAGTTCACTAATAAATCACTCGCAAAGAACAGCACAAAATGTAATACCAAAAAAGGTTAATCAAGTTTTAAGAATTATTTGAGTTATTGCAGTCATTTTCACCCAAATTAGTTCAATTATTTAAATCGAAAGCGAGGTATGAGTTCACGGACTGTCACTCATCTATTTAAACTAGTTTTCCAGAAAAGTTTAAAATTATTATAAGTAATCCAATACTTAAGCTAAAGCACAGCACAGCATAAGCCCAACAAATCTGCGATTGAATTGAAATTCACTTGATTTCACTTTCGGTCAAAAATAATTTTGAGATTTTTGTCAATAAAAACAAAGTCTTTGTAAACATTGAAATTGAAGTTCATTTATAAGTAAATCAAAACATTATATAAGAAAACATTTAAATCGCAATTAAATTATATATAATTTAAATCACTGTTTGAGAGACTAAATAACGGGACTATATTGAGTCACAATTTGTGTTAGACTGAGGGCTTGCCTTCACTTTATTCTGAGCGAAATGCTGTGCGATTTTCATTCATATGCTTTCTATCATTTATTATACGCCAATTGAAAGACAATTTAATAGTATTTTTAAGTCAAGGCGTTATTGAACTAAAAAACCACTTCTTCTCCGAACAAAAGCCTTGACTTCAAGTTCTTCGGACTTGTATTCACTCGTATTGAGTGAAGAATAGGAAAGTTATCAGAAATTGTAATACATTGGAATACATTGCAAGACACGTTTGCATTGAACAAACTCTAAACACTTCCCAAACTTTGAAGTGAAGGTGTGTTTGAGTAAAACAGCGGTTTTATGACAGTCCTATTGTTTGACTATTAATTACCATGTATTTTAAGATAGATTGTGGCAAATATTGATTTATATCAAGGGATTCAACCTTCATAACCATATTTCGGAAGTGAATCATAATTAATGTTACTTTTTAATTAAAAACATCAAGTATTTATCTTGTTTAATTGAAAAATAAAACTTTTTCTTGATAAATTAATAATTAGTTTTGCCACCTTGGTCACTATATCATCTGCATCTTGTTTGTTTTATCCCTAAGACTTTAAAGTTGCATACAATAAAAGTGTGATTAAAAATTCCAAAGCTTTTTTACCAAGCTGGATCTTTCAATACTTGGTTTGAATAAAACGTTCTTATACGAGTAGAAAATTGCTAATTTAGCATGTTAAATTAATTATAATCGATTACAAATCTATTTCAATAAATCATATAATTTTAATTACAAATATTTGTTAGAAAAACAAAACAAATTCTTGTTTTCAAATGTGTTATAAAAATTCCCAATTTTTTCCATCAGTCGGAAAGTTGTGACAAATTTCATTGAATTGTGATTTGACTATCAATTGAACGAATAATTAGGAAATATGTCTAATATTTGACACAATTCACCGAATTATACATTAATTTAATTCAAGCCTTGAATTACAGCCCAAAAGCTTTGCATTCAAACCATTAATAAAATTTCAAACAGTTATTTATGATTCAATTTTTTGCTCGAATAGATTTTTTTTGGCCAAAAGCCAGTTATTCAAATGAGAAGAGAATTTCCATTATGCCTATTCTGTGCTGAGATTTAATGGTAATATCCATATATAATTTACTATTCAATTGAAACTCAATTAACAATAAATTAAGTAATTCTGAAAAACAGTACAAATAATAGACTGACTTTGAATTCCTATAATTGGAAACCAGTTTTGATTAATATTTGTTTTTATTCCAAAACTCATGACAAACATCTTAATTGAAATGTAATTTGAATTAAAAAGTCTTTGTGGTTATCTAGTTGTCAAACTTCAATAGTTAAAACATTCAAAAATCAACACTGAATCTTCAAATATTAAGAATCTAGGTACATGTAATTATATTCTGTAAGACTTTTACCTTCACAATATAGATGGCAGAGTAAACTCGAAATTGAAATACTATTTGAAAATTGCATTACCACTACATTACCACTGTAATTGTGGAGGATTAAATTGATAATTTTTTCATGATCATTGTCTTTATTAAGATTGCCATTATTGAAATTAGGTGTTTTTATATAGATCGAGATCTATTTTATTAGTGAACTGTTTAAAGCCTAGGCTTTTGAAATTCTGTTCCAAGTTTTAACATTTTATTAAAGAATAGCTAAGAATAACTGAAGTTAAGGAAAGTTTTGGTTTAATTTACATTTTATTTTGAAATAATTTATTCAATTCATCGACAGAAAGTTTATCTATTTTTAATTTTACTTCTTCTATGATCAATGATCTTTTGTTCTTCTTATTTCTGTCTTTTGTAGATCTTGTCGAGGAACTGACGGAATATCTTTGGGTTCAGATTACTCTTGGTTTTCAAATTGGCGATCAATTGACAAATATCTTTGTATTGTTTCTCTTCCTCTTCTAAGAAGACTTCTTTGAGTTTGAGCTCATTATAGATGGCTTTCACTCTTCGGACACAATCGCCGTCTCTTTTTCCGTAATTGTCTTTCAATGTCTTGATTTGTTTGTCATCACAAAAACGGAATGCAGTGATGATAGGCCAACAGCACTTCCCTTCCTCTATATCTGTTCCAATTTTGCCAATAATAGCCGGATCTCCCCAACAGTCCAGAAAATCATCCTGTGCTTGGAATAGGTGACCAATTTTGAGGAGAATTTCCTCTGCGATGTTGTGCTCCTTCTCCGAAGTGATTGAAGTCATGTACATAGCTTTCAAATAAAGAGATTAAACAATTAGATCAATTAGAGTGATAAATAAAGTTATGGTGAAAATATTCGAGAAAATTCAGATCAAAGCAGTGTAATCATGCAAATTAATGTTTCAAATTTTGTTGGTTCACATCATTATTAGGGATATTATTTGGTTATTTCGGGAAAAGAAAATTAATTTTCAGTTTATTTTTATTATGAAATTTGATAGTTGTGTTCATTTTCATACCCAGTCTTACGGGAAGTACAAACGAATAGAAGGCTGTCTTGTATTTGATGATACTATTGTACCGCAATTGAGTGAACAAATTGAATTGCGGTCCTTTGTTCGGCGGATTTGAAGCCGTATCCATATACTGGCCATAAGCAGTCAAACGGGAGGTCTAAGAGAGGAATTCATGTTAGGGTTGAGTTTAATGTTTTGGGAAATACCTCATGGATCAGATCCACCACTTGTGTGTAATAGGGTTTGCCAGAAAAGAATATCTTAAGAATGTTATAGTTCTCCTGGTCTATTATTATGGCGTCATTGCATGAGATAAGCCCCACGTCATCCTAAATAAACAATTAAATAGTAATTGCAATCATTCAAATGCCTTGAATAATCATTGCCAAGGTCTTTTAAATTCAGTTTATTAACTCACCAGTTTATACCAACAGGGCTGTCCTCTTCTAGTGATAGACTGATCCATCATGTCGTCAACGACTAGAAAGTAAGCCTGCAGGAACTCGACAGTCCATCCCAGGATTCGGGCCAACTCTACTTCATCTTCATTAATCGGATTATTGTTGTTTTGTGTCTCAGCTATTAGTCTGAATGTCTCGACAACAGCCAGTCCTCTGTTTCGCTTTCCGTGCGGCACATTATACAAGAGCATGCGTTTGATCCACTGGTAGGTGTCCACCAACTCTTTGCTCGGTTTCTCCGGTATAATAGCGGACAGAATCCGATCGAAAGTGTCGTTAAAAGCTTTGAACTCTTTTTTGTCGCTCATTATTACTACTGAATGGAAATCAAACAAAAGTTTTGGAAATATCTATTAATGTGTGAATTCGGTACTCAATTGCCAGACAGTTCTGGAGTTACTTTTGGATTCACTTCAATTGATAAATGAATTTAAAGGACAAGTAATAGAAAACTCTTAAGTTATACCAACGAATATAAATTGAATTAATAAGACACTAATTATAGGTATATCTGATATGAGGATTTCCTGCACATCTGACAAAATTAATTATGAAACGTGTAATTAATTCAATTAGATGACATTGAATCGTCTGTATATTTTAGTTAAAATTAAAAGTGTTTTTATTAAAGTTTTTTTTTCGGTTTTAAGTAAAATTAAAACTAAATTTATATTGAATTACATTTAAAATCAAAAGAGGAAATCATTTGAAAATAAGTTTTATTAAAAGTTTTCTAAATTAAAATTTACTGAAAATAGAGACCCTTTTCCTCCTTATTAGTTATTTTATCGATATTAATATATTAAATATTAATTTTCAATAAAAACATCTAGTTTATTTCCAATTGATTACAAACAGGTTGTATTAGATCATTCAAAGTATTGAATAAGCGTAAAACCTTAGATTAAATCCTTTAGTTTTGTTACATTTTGTTATCAAAGCATAAATGACTTCAATTAAAATATTTATCAATTTTTAATTTATTTAAAATGTACTTAAACTTTGACAGATAATCAAAATCACCTTGATGACGTCAATATGATCAGAAAACAAATAAACTGACATGCTTATTTTAGACAAAATAAATCCATTATAAACAACTCAATAAACATGAATTGCTATAAGATTTATAACTTCAGGCTCTAAAGCGTTTAAAATTCACCAAGATCTTTAAATTCCTAATGTTTAGACCATTTTGATATATTTTTCAAAAGTAAAAAGATATATTTATCAAAGATATAACCTTAATCAATTTTTGTGGAATATTTTTATCTCGATCTTATGCCCTAAATTGATGAATTTGACATAATGTTAAAGAAGCTGTCAAATTATAATATTATGAATTCAATGTCAGATCAATATATTGAGCCCATGCTCAAATTACATTTGCCAATTATAAAAGTAATTTATCTCAGTTTTTCGAATAACTAGAATCCGGATCAATTAATTTATGAACGATCAATTGCAGTGTGCGGTGGAAAATAGTCCCCCACTTTGCTCCCAGTCAAGTGAAAGTGAAAATATGGGTCAGTTTTTTATCCAATCATTTTGTGCGAAATAATTTCGACGACAATTACAATCAATTGCTGAGACTTTACTATAATTTCGCAAAATTTATGTCAAATGTTTGAAGTCTTTGTTAATCTGAGACTAATTTCACGCAAAAACCGAAATCTAATTAAAGTTTTTGTTATTTTTTCAAAAAATCATTAAGTTTTGAATTATTTTTATTACTTTACAGGTAAACACGACCAAGGTTGACTAGATTTGATAAGATTAATTAAGGTAGGTAAAGATAAAAGCAGTAGAAAATGTTAATCTAGTTAAATTAATATAATGCATATTTTTTTCACTCTTTTGAATGAGTGTAAAGTAAAGAGAAATAACTGAATAAATAAAATAAATCAAAGAAAATGATTATCAATATTATTGTAATTATCAGAAAGTGATGGTTCATTGACTCTCTCTTCAAAAGTAATCTTTTCCTATTTGATAGCCTATTATTTAATGTAAATAATGATCTATCATAGACTATCACATAATTCCCATGAATCAAGAATAATTATCACCAGTTTTTGGCTTCAATTCATTTCCGATACTTTAAAAATCGACAAATAATTCAATTTTATGTACAATTGAAGAGTTATTTATTTGATTTGAAATCGTTTTGTTGAATTCATTTCAATTGACCTCATTATCATTGTTTTGCTCGATAACAATATTGTAGAAATTGGTTCCTCAAAATATTCCTTAATTGCTACAATATTTTATAAACATATCAAAAGTCAAGATAATTGTTTTCTGCGAAATTGAATTTGCCTAGATCAATTTACAAATTCAATTCTGATATTAATTCTTTGATAAATAATTGTGAGAAATAATTAATAAAATTAGAGTTTAACCCAAAAAACAGATTAAAACAAAAACTCATAAAAGAGTTCATTCGCTAACATTTGAACAATTCCTAGAATTCATTGAATAATTTTCAGATGAACTTCCAACATTTAATTGAGTTATTGAATTTTTCCAGGTTATAAATTCATGATTTCTAATTGTTTTTGAAACTTTTATTGACTGGATATCAGAGTTTATGTACTTTTCTGTGAATCATTGCTCAGTAATAAAAATTTATGAACTCTAAGGCATACAAAATGACATAAATTAACCATTTATTGAACATTTTAATGAACCTCTCAATTGATAGTTCAGGTAATCCTGAGGTTAACTCAAAGAAAGTGTAAAAAAGATGATAAACTTATTTGCATTCATTAAATGTGAATAAATATCTGACAGAAATCCAAACAATTTAGTGGTCTCATGACCTCTATATTTGTTGAAAAGCTATCATGCTCAATTTTTAATTTTTTTTGACTGACTCACAGCTTGCACATCTTCGAGGCTGTGAATCGGTGAATCGTTAAGACAAACAGCATATCATTTACTCAAATATTTAGACACAGTTTGTATTCAATGATAAGAGAAAGCCTGCAAAACATCCAAATAGTGTTATATAAACTGGATTTCAGTACTTTCTTCGACAATATTTGTCTCAAATCAATACAAATATCTGTTTATTACAGTTAAATGCTTTTCAACAAATGAAAGGAAATAAATGTCTATTAAATGAGAAAAACAATGAACTAGTATTCAAAGGAAGAAGTTTTCAATCGGCGAAAGACTTGATTGAATGATATGAAAGTTTTTTGAATGTTTTTCGTGTAATTAAAGTTTGTTTTGTTTTACGTTTTCAAAGGTTTTATGAAAATATTATTTAAGTCAATGAATGGTCTGTTGTGTTAACCAAAGCACAGGCAATATTAAAGTTGTGCTGAATTGTTCCGCAATAGGAAAACCCAAATTAGCTTACAATTGAATAACAGTTAGTCTGTGCCATTAAAGCGGTAATTTAAATAATTGTCGGAATAGTTGTCTATTTCCTCGAATATAATTTGATTTGAAAATTGAAAAATCATTTGAAAAACTCTGTTCCCATCGATTGTGGCATTAAATGGTCGGAACTATTGAGTGAACACTATTTGAAAACTTGAAAAATTGTTTCATTAATTTTTGAGCAAAAATTTCCTCAAAAAGACTTTTAATAAAAATATTTGTTTAAAAAGTTTACAATTTATTGATTCGTGAGTTTCCAGAGATTGTGTGAAATGTAAACAAAAATTTGACATTAATTTTGAGAATCAGTTTTCAAGCGCTCATTAAACTCACTTTTTAGAGGAAAGTCTTTCATTTGGTTCAGTATTTCATTCGTGAACTTCAAAAACAATTTCTTAGTTTTCACTTTCAGTTTCGTGCGAAAAGTTGTTTAATCAGTTTTGTTTGTCTCGTAAATCA
>JAQIXD010002389.1:0-10295 GCA_034699985.1 Minunthozetes semirufus | reverse complement strand
AGAGAGAGAGAGAGAGAGAGAGAGAGAGATTTGAAGGCTTATTTACTGAGATCTCAATAACAAATTCACATTTCGATGTTAACAGCCTTTCATTGAAGAGGAGGAATGTCGAGGAACAGATATACCGTTAGTATTACGGCTTATCTTTGGTATCAGAACTAAATAACTGTCACATTGATTGTTCGGATCAATATTTTCCTATCATTTGATAAATATTATCTTTGAAAATTTTGCTGAAAAAAAATAAATGATCTCATGGTTTGGATGGCATTGTGTTGATCACTCATTAATTAGTTGTTTATATAAGTTTTGTACACTTTTCCTGTTAAGCAATGATATGAATCATTTGATTTTTTCTCCGATTATTTTATTTGTATTAATATTGAGGGATGAATTCAAAAAATAATTGCTTAAAACATTGTATAAAATCAATTATTAATATTGATATATGATTTTCAAGTAATTTATTAAATCTATTATTTATATTTCGAAACTGAAATATAATAAAAGTTTGTTTCTGTTGAAAATCATTTGTTGCTACGCATAAAGTAGTCATTTAGAAGTAGGACACAAGACGTTTCCATTGATCCAGGAAAATAGTTTGCCTCGTACCCAGTTCACTGTCACTATGAAGATGCTATGGATAATATCAGGTTACTTTCGGATGAGTCTAACAGTAAATCATTAATCAGATTAATTAACAATTGTAAAGAATGCGTAACTTTAGTCATGGATGTGTTATTGATCAGAAGGGAATGGTTATTATGCGAGGGATACACTAATTGACATTAAGGCACAAATATAGCACTTCACAAGTCTTCTGTTGAAACACTTTTTATTGCTTTGAGAAAAGTTTACATTAAATAAATAACTTAAAGAAATCTGAATATTATTATATTATGTGAATTAAATTCTGTTTTTCTTTTCTTAACTTCAAAACCAATAATGAATTATATTTTTGGAGATCAATGAAGAGCTTTATTATAATAAATAACTGGAACCAGTGATGAGTAAAGAAAGGTCAGGAGAGATAGTACTACCATAACCCCTATGGAAATATTTATTTTATTTTTAGTTGAAAGAAATAATAAATAAATAAATCATTTTAGATCATTACAATTTGATCAGTATTTTCTCAAAGAGCATTCATTTATCAAAAGCTGAGAGATTGCAAGAACAAAACATCTTGAATATGCCTGGATTTCAACTATTTTTTGTTATAAAACAAACATAACTCAAACAGTTTTAATGTCAATGGAAATGCGATTGTAATGGAAATGTGAAAAATATATTTCTCTTTGTTTTGTTTACTCATTTTATTCATTTTTATTTCGGTTTGGATTTAAAAGTTTGTTATTTAACTGAATTTGATTGAATGAGTGCACAGATCATCACCAAAACAACAGTACAACAAGAGAGCAACAGTTTCGTGACAAACCTGACCTTAACTATAGATAACTTTTTTGACAACTTTTTGGAACAACTGCTTTCAATTCACAATTTGCACTCAATTCTAGTTATTTTATTTGAAAAATTGATTGAATTACAAATTGAAAAATCTTTCAACAAATTGAAGACTATTGAGGACTGAAAACTCACAACAAATCAATTCTAAATGAATGGAAATCCTAACAAATGACTAATAATAAACTTATTTCATGAGATTTCACCAGAAATTATAGATTTATTTCTTTTTGAAACTTTGATTTGAAATTCCTATCAAATATTTATTGAAATGCATTTCATGGAAAAGATGGGTCAGTTTTATGCAGAAGTAATCCTTGTGTATGTTTGTCCTTCTATTATGATATCTAATGTTTGAGATTCTGTAGATTCCTCTCTCTGTTTGAAATACATTTTTCTGAGATAAGATTAGTCGAGGAATTGGTTGAAATAATTGAAAATAATTATAGAGAATTATTGTTGAAATAAATTGAGGAAAATATAAATAATTGAAATATAAAACAATTTAAATGATAATTAAAAGTAAATAAGTTTTGGGAGTTTTATAATTGACTCATAAAGTGAGAGAAAATAACAATTATTTGTTAACTATTGACATAAGAATTAGTAAAATCACATATATTTGTCATATGAGGGCTCAAACATTAAATGACTGATAGCAAGCAATTAGTTTAAAGACCAGTTTAGAGACCAAAAGTTGGTTAACTCGTCATTTAATTCCTCATAATTGTAGAGATAAGAGTTTTTGGTAAATGATTTGAGGTTATTAGGGATTAAACCAGACATGAGGTGGAGATGGAATCGCCATAAATATACCGCCAAAATAGCGTTTGACAGGAATACAGCACTGAGAGCATAGGCAGTGGCGAGGGATAAGCCAATCATTTGCTTCAACCGTAACTTTACTGCATTGTTGTGTCGGGAGTGGCACTGAGGCAGTACTGCAGCGCTCACTCACTTTTTCAATTCATTCCAGGCTTTGGCTGACGATTGAAATACACGTTTTGTGGCATAACTTTGAACATATCTTTTGGTCGTTAGTCTGTTATGCCTTTGATTGCAGTGGTGTTGCAGTAGTTGAACAGCATATACGGCATATACACAGCAATACACATATACTGTATACAAGAGTCATACAATTGGTGTTTTACTCCGGTCTCTGTGAGGACTCATCGTTTGGATTGAGTTAACATTGAGAGAGAGAGAGAGAGAGACGTCCACAGAGTTTAGCCAAAGTGTGAGCATTGAAACGCTCTCTGGTTTTGGGCCCAAACTATACGCAAACTATATATCGATATATGAGTGCATATATTCACCATATATTCGGTGTTTGACTCAACGTCTAGTGTTGTGTGAGTTGTGTCGCCATTTCATACATACCATAGACTCCTTACCATTCAATTCAAACTATTCATTGCAGCACTCAATTCAACAACTCTTCATTATAATCAACTCTAATTCAATTGTCAACTCATCTATCAATCGGTAATTAAATCAATTTATTTGATTTCCATTCAATTTATTATTAAACCGAAAGTTAAACACATTTTTGTGTCGCTTTTAAACCGCTTTAAGTGTTTTCTACTCATTTCATCTGATTTTACTAAAACTACCCGACTTAAGACCACTTAAGACAAAAATTAAATGATTTTAAGATATATTTTCTTAATTTTAGTCAATTAGGAGAATGACTTCGACCACCGAAACGGCAACGGCTGGCGCCGAAACCAATAAAACAGAGGCCACTCAAGAGCCGGTGTCTCCCACTTCAGACAACGAGACTACTGCTGAACAACAGACCGAACAACAGTCTAACGCCGAGACGGCCAGTCCAAAGAAAGAGGCGGCCCCTCCAAAGCCCACTATCCATAAAGTGGACTTTGAAAAAGATGTCGTCTATTTGTATCAGTTCTCCAGATGTCCGACAATCCCATCCGCCTCTCCGTTCTGTTTGAAAGTAGAGAATTGGCTCCGAATGAATGGCATTCAATATGAGGTATGTTTTGATCAAAACTCTTGAGATAAACAAAGTTTTTACGCATTTTTCAGACAAACATTTATTTGATGATATTTAGAGATAGTTTTAAATTGAGAACTCATTTGTCAATAACTTATTTGACAGATATTTTCACTTATATTCACATAAATAGCTTATCATAACTGATATTAAATGATAACTAATGTCAAAGACATTTAACCGAAGCATTGAATTACTTATATTTTTCAACATTTAGTGTTTGTTATCAAAAAGTATTGAATGAATGCCTTAATTGAGCGCTAAATTCAAAACAGCGTTAATTTAATTGAATTAGTTATACATAAAAGCGATGAATAATTGATTAATTGTTCGCCAATTAGTCAATAAATGTCTTTCTTATGATTTGCTATAAAATAAATTTCTTAATAAACGCTTAAATTGGAGTAAAATTTCAAAGAATAGTTTAGTCGAGAGTTTTTCAATAGTTTAGGCGTTCCTCAAACGAGTCTTATTTAAATATCATTAATATTAATAGTATTTTATAGTATTTATGGTTTGATATCAGTTTATAAAATGTTTTTCTTGTTTTCTTTTACGCAAATAATTGGTCAGAATGTTGACCACAAAATGAAGTATAAGTCAAAGAAGGGTCAGTTGCCGTTCATTGAACTCAATGGCAAAGAGATCGCCGACTCGGACATAATCATTCGGGAATTGTCCAAACATTTCGACAAAGATCTTGACTTTGGTCTGACTGAAGAGCAGAAGAACGTGAGTCACGCATTCGAGTCGATGCTCAACAATCACACGAGTTGGTGAGTATATCAGTACTATCAATACTACACCTCTTTCACTGACAGCCAGACATTGACTTTATGTTGTAATTAGAATATAATTAATGCAAAGTTAATCGCGTTCTCACTTTCGACACAAAACAGACCTTTTTTCCAGTTATGGCAGATTTGAGGCATAACTCAGTTTTGATTAGTTTTTAAGGAATTATTCGTAAAAAATAGTAATTAATTGTTCGTTGATTTGCATAACAGATAATCGTATGAATGGTTTGTTTGAGTGTTTAATAAGGAAATCAAATAAAATGATATATTTTAGGATATAATATACATGTATTATATAATACTATAGTCTAGAATATTGTCTAATATATTGAGCGGAAACTATTGCTCTCTTCTATTATGTCAATAGTTTTCAATTAACTCGAAAAATAGTTTTATATATTGAGACTGAGTTTCGCATTTGTTTGGGGGTTGAGCTCACTGTTTGACTAAATCTGGAAATGCATTTATTGCTCAGTCTTTTAGTTTTTGAGGTTTAATAAGTGTGAGTGAGTGTTGGGCTGAGCAGTGCTTTAGTGATGCCAATCCGATCCCATGGCATCCAATGCGGTACACAATCTTGTCTTCCTGTGCAACGCTCCCAACGCTGGTCTATTGACGGCCTTTACATTTGCTGTTATCGCTCTGTCATGAATGGAATGGCAGTGATGGTAGTGCTCTATCGTCAGTCCATATCACGTGAAGTCAATTCGGAGCAAATAGTCATAACTTTTTTATCGGATTTGAGTAATAGAGAACAGACTTATACTTAAGCAATAAAGTCGTCCATAGAGTTGGGCCATACATTAGAGTGGATTTGAGGGCGCGAACCGTTATTCTCGATTTCAATCCTAATTCCACACATAATGTCACGAATACTTGTTTTGTATCATTAGTTTTGAGTACAGTCTTCACAGTTGGCACCGATAGTGAATCTACAAGTCATACAAATGGCTTGTTATGAATGCCGGTAGGAATCAGATAAACCCATTTAGAGCTGACATCGATTACAACAGTATTTGTGTTCTCTTATAAAGAGATAATTAATATAAAAAACTATATATTATTCTATATATAGATTGAAGAATGCGATAACTGATAACTGTGTGAAATAAGTGTTAGTTATTCCTGTCTTACACTTCCCATCGCTTTGAAGGACATTAATTTATCGCTTCGTTGTCTTCTCTTTTCATATCTATTTGACAATAGTTTTCACTTAAATTGTTTTCACTTTTTTCTCATCGCTTTATATGTGTTTCACAGAAGAAAAGGTCATTTATTTGATGTTTTATATGTTAGCAAAAGTTTTCTATTTAGGAAAAGTTGGATCCGTTTCCCTTAGATACTGGAGATTCCCATTACTTGTATGAATAAAAGTATATATACATGTATTAATGTATAGCCTATTATATAGCACAGCATATGATAGGAATGGACTGTTTTTATGAACTTATATAATGTGATAGTTTTTAGCCTTTTATTATTGTATTGATTTTGCATTTAATGTCTCGCATTGGAGCGAGTCGTTAGTCTGTGCTGTCTGTCGCCAATTGTATGCATTTAATTGATTCGCTGATGACTAATACCTGCGTCTGTTGTCCCAAAGGGTGGTTCGTTGGTGGAGATATAATAACCCCCAAGAATTCTTGGATTCGGCACAACTGGACATTAAGCGCACTCTCAACTCAAAACTGCCGAACGCTTTGCTTAATATCATTTTCAAAATAGGATTCAAAAAGGTTTACATTTTTACACTTATTTATTGACTCAATGGTCGACCCAAAGGTTGATCCAATGATTTATAGTTTTTTGAGATATAATTCGTCTAAACATTGAATTATTGGTTTTTCACACAGAATGTGAAGCAAGCGATAGGTCATGGCTTAGGCCGACATTCAACTGAAGAGATATACGATTTTGGAAAGAGTGACCTCAAAGCCCTGAGCGAATACTTGGCAGACAAGGAATACTTCTTTGGCAAAGAGCCTCATTTGGTATGTGCTCTCTAAACGATACCATAATTCTTGGCCAAACATTTGGTTCCATTTGACTTATATTTGACTTACCTTTAGTTGGATTGCGTATCGTTCGCTCATTTGACTCAATTCCTGTACATCCCATTCGCCGGAATGAAGGATTGGATGGAAGCTGAGACTCCAAATCTTGTGGCGTTAGTCGATCGCATTAAATCGAAATTCTGGTCAGATTGGGATCAGATCTGCACTACTCTCGAACTGAACACACATTTGCCTAAAAAAGAAGTTACGCCTGAAAAGGAAGAGGAAATCAAAAAAGAGGAACAAAAGAAAGAGGAGGAGCGCAAGAAAAAAGAAGAGAAAAAGAAACAACAGGTTTGACATTACATAGAATCCGAGTCATTCTTGAGATACGAATAATATTTTGGTTTTCTATTTATTATGACTTTTAGGAGGAAAAGAAAAAAGAAAGAGAAGAGAAGAAGAAGAAAGAAAAGGAGGAAAAGGAACGCAAGAAGAAGGAAAAGGAAGAGAAAGAGAAGGCAGAGAAGGAGAAACGGGAAAAGGAAAAGGCAGAGAAAGAGGAGAAAGAAAAGGCCGAAAAAGAGGCGAAGGAAAAGGCCGACAAAGAAAAAGCTGAGGCCGAGAAGGCTGAAGGAGAGGCCGCCAAATCAGATGAGGCAAAAGCCAGTGAATCGACACCAGAAACCAAAGATAGTAAGACCGAAGACGCGCCTAAAGCCGAAGATTCTGAGAAAAAAGAATAATTGATGCGATTATAGCCCCGATTATAGCGAAGATAATTAATTTCATTACTATTCTCATAGCTGTCAACAGCCCATCAAATGACCAAAAGTTTTGAACGATTTTCTCCTTTTATTTTTTAATCATTCATTTTTGGGACTAATTTTACTTCAAATGAATTCATTTTATTATTGAAACGATTTTATGATTTTTTAAATTAATTATCGGTTTTTTATACATATTATTAAGAGAACCGGCTGTTGATTGTATTACTTATTACTCGATTTTAATTGTGCTACAAATGAATGAATTATTACTCATATGTTATAATATTTGAATATTTGGTCACATTTTACATAAGAAAATAGGTCTTAGTTTAAGCGAAAACTATTGAACAGTCGTTTCTATTGAAATGTCTGCTAATGTCATAGCATTTAACATAAGTTTACATAACTCTTATATCTTGTAATAACTGCCGTCTCTTCTAAATATCAATTTTAATCTTTTATTCGATTCAATGAAAAAACAAAATAATAATTATTAAGAAAATGAATAATTGAAACCATTGTCTCTCTCTCTTTGGCATTCCATCGCTTCTATTGTGGACAGCGTTAGTGTCACCGAATCGATCGCATAATACGATTAATCAATTGCATGACAGACAGTATTTTTTTAAACCACAAACTAAGCGTTTAATACGTTTTTATTCTCAAAAGATTTGCTTAATTTCTCTTAACTTAAGTTTTGTTTAATTTAATCCTTTATTCCTTTGAATTAATCTCTCATTTATTGATTGGTTTTTGCATTTAATTCTTCTATCAATTGATTAATTAATTATTAATTTAATACAATTTTATTATTTTATAAACTTATTGCTCATAAAGTAAACAGTGATTGTGTGCTCATTGTCTCGATTACTGCATGGAATGTGTGATAATTAAACTCATTTTAATTGACAAACAAAAGACAAACATATTTAATGACATCTAAAAAACAGACAACAACTCAGACAAAGCTTTCTCCCAAAGTATTTAATTTCAAGCCATGAGTTCTGTTCCAAACGCTAAACATATTTATTACTAAAGATTCAAATCTGAAGTGAAATTACATTAAAAAAAAGTGAAATAAATTCAAAAATAATATCCTCTCCTCTTCTCTGATATATTCATCAAACGCTCAGTCATTGAACTCTTTTGGGTACTTCTCTCTCTCCTCTCCTTTCTATCTCTCATTTTTACTAATATTTGACGAAAACAAAAGTTAAAAGAAATCCAAAGTAATGTCTGCTTTAATATTCTTAGCTTTTAGTGTATTATTACATTTTTCTTACAAAAATCATTAGTTTTGCTATAATTGTCATTAATTGCCATTTGAAGGTATAATTGTAGTCTCTCTCTCCCTCTCTATGGGCTTTCAAACCACTTTTACTGAGCTCTCGAAACAATTGATAACATTTTGTATTTAATTTCGCTTTTAATACTGTAATCGATTGCTATTAAAAACTTTTAGCGAAACACAATTGTATTAATGTTTTATATATTGATATATAAACTATAGAATCGATAATTTTGACGAAAAACTTGTAATTCTAAATAAAATCTTTAAATGTAATAAAAGGTTTATTCAAATAAGAGCCCAAACTTTTTGATGGATTACTTTTATTGTTATTCAATATTGAGGTCTCAATTAATATTCGGTTTTAATATTAGGAATGTTTTCAACCAAAACAAAAATGTGTTTTATGTGTGTCTTATGTGTCATGTTTTATGAGATAAGACTTTTCTTAGAAGTCATATTTGAGTCACTATTACCTCAAAAGATATTTTGTTAGACAACAACTCATTCATTAAATGTTTGCCCAAAATGTTAGGAATTTACTGCTAGACTGCTGTGTCTGTGCTGTGCTCTATTCAAGTGTTATACAGTATAGGACTGGCGATAGTATTACTATATTAAGCTCTTATATTACTAGTAATCAAAACTTACATAACATTTTCATAAACAAATCAATCCTTGAAAATAACTGCGAATAACTGTTAGTCGAGAGAATTTTATTGCCATCAATCGAGTCATTTGAATCATTGAATGCAAATAAAAAATTAATATTTTATTTATGCCTCAAATCTATGTTTAAATAAGTGATTAATATTAGCGAAATATTTTTACCCTAACCTTTAGTTTTATATCCAATAATTGAGTAATGCATACAAATATAGTCTGTTTGAGTAATTCATGTTATGTTTGAGAATTTTTGACTTAAAAAGTCATTTTAATTGGAAGTTTGAATTGAGTAGATTTTTGATAGATAAGTGTTATATCAATAGATATTTTAATTATTTAATAACACATTTCTTGTGTTGATTTTACAGTAAAATCAATTGATATATAACTTATCTCAATATCTTATTCACGCGACTCTTGTGATCTCAAAAACTATTTCACATAAAGCAAAACATTTTTCACATTTTTATTGATATCAAGAAAACGACTTTTAATGAGAAAATTAAGTCTTAAATGTATTATAAATAATAGAAAACAAAACATATTTTAGTTAACTTTCAATCTCTTCCCGATCGAGACATCTAATGAGGTAACTCTCCATATGTCTGACATAAGCTCGACAATTGTCTTCACTAATAGAAATGGAACTGTTGTCGATTGCTTCCCGAAGCTGTTCTTCATTTTGTGGTTCTTGTCTTCTAACAGAAGATTTCCATTGATGGAAGAGTTCCTCAATTGGATCTAAAAAAGGAGAATATGGGGGCAAAAACACTGCGTGATGTCCATAGCCTTCAATTACAGCCTTTACCTCTTGAGTGCGATGAAAGTTCACGTTATCCATAATAAGATAAGCACCGGTAATGCCTTCATTTCTTAAGTGGTCAAAGAATTGAGTCAAAAAACCCGAGTAATGCTCGGAATTGTAGGCTCTGTCCTGAACTTCAAAGAAAAAAAGAGACGACTCACACATTGCAGCACAGACTGAGTAATTCCGACTTCTGATTGTGGGAACTCTTTTGTGAGCTTTTGTTCCTTTGAGTGAACGGCCATATTTGGCGCGGGAACTGATTTGAAGACCCATCTCATCAATAAAAAACATTTTTTCCTTCTGCGGAAGCATTCGGTTGTATTGAACCGCATATTGAAAGCGGGCTTCAATCGCTTCTGGGGTATTCCTCCGCTCAGGAACTAATGTCACTCTTTTAAAAGAGTAGTGGAAGTCCTTCAATGCGTTGGCTATAGTATTGAGACAAATGGTATTGATTTCAGGGTATTGTCTCATCAGTTTTGTCTTCAAAT
>JAQIXD010002388.1:0-10300 GCA_034699985.1 Minunthozetes semirufus | reverse complement strand
CCGATCCGATCCGACTTTTCAAGAGCTCTGATCCGATCCGGAAATAATCCGACATTTTTGGCTATTTTTCGATCCGAACCGATCTTCATCTAGTCACAACCAATATAGAGAAATATACGATAGATAGAGATTTACTGTATAGTAACTGTTACAATTACATTTATATCCCACTTTTCACTGTTACTTGTTTATTGTTACTTATTATTTCTTAATATTTGTTTGAGTCCATAAAAATACAAAATTAAATGAAGAAAAATTAATAAAAGTTCACAAATTCATTCAATTCATTGAATGCACTGTAAATTGAGATATTTTAAGAGAATTGAAAATCACTGTATTGTAAAGGGGGACGAATCAATTACTGGGCACGAAAGTGGGCAATTTGGCGACATTATGTTAATTACTTCCCATTGAAACTGGTCAAAACTCAAGATTTAGACCCGAATAAAAACTATATTTTTGGATGTCATCCCCACGGAATTATGTGTGCCTCTGCTTTTGGTAATTTCGGAACTGAAGGAAATGGATTCTCAAAAATATTTCACGGAATTATTCCACACATTTTGACACTCGAGGGACAATTCTTGTTACCCTTTCACAGAGAGCTGTTTATAATGACAGGTCAGTCAGTTATTTATTTATTGAAATCAAGTCTTTAGATTTATTTAATTATTAATACATTTTTCAATTAAAATAATTAAAAACTTTTATAAAAACTTAATAAACATTTAGTCTATACTTAATCTCGAACTCATTAATTCATGTATTATTTGTATATGATTTGACTCAAACATTTCACTCACCATGGTCAGTTTCTAAAATTTAGAATCTAAATGAATGATTAAGATATAATATTATAAATCTTAAGAATATACAAAATACATTTGTCCTTTTTTGCTAACAATTTCCTTTAGTAAAATAAATTCAATCGAAATTTAAAATACAATTAAGATATTCTTAAAATGTATGGACAGGTGCCTGTGCCGCCAATAAGAAAAGTATGGAATGGTTGCTCAGGTCTGATATTTTGAGATATTGAGTGAATTTTATTAATTAATTTAAAAATAAAAATTACAGCAAAGAAGGTAAAGGACATGCATTGGTTTTAATAGTTGGCGGCGCTATCGAAGCCTTAGATGCCGTCCCCAATACTATGAGTTTAACTTTGAAGAAAAGGAAAGGATTCATCAAATTAGCCCTAAGATATGGGTAAATATAGACTATACTTTAACACATCTAAAGAACTTATAGATAATAAAGTGGTTTAAATTAAGACAATTAATTAAAATAATGGAATTGACATAAATCAGGGCATCACTGGTTCCCGTCATTTCATTTGGAGAAAACGATATTTTCATTCAGAAGCCAAACACAGATAATTCGCTTCTGAGAAAAGTACAAAACTTTTTGACTCAAGTATTGGGATTCTCTCCCCCTATGTTTCACGGTATGAATGAGAAGGTGATCCTCTGATCCCTTCTCATTATTTAATTCCTTTTTTTCAAATATATTTTAATACCTATTTTTGTTTATTAAGGTCGGGGTGTCTTTCAATACAGCTTAGGATACGTTCCTTTTCGGAAACCCATCACAACAGTCGGTAAGAGTTTAGTAATCAAATTTGTGATACAAATAATGACAACTTTTTATATGATTGAAGTGGGAAAACCTATTGATGTTACCCAAGTAAACGATCCCTCTATTGAACAAATATGTCAACTCCACGACCTATACGTCGAAAATCTGAAGAATTTGTTCGAAGAAAACAAAAGTAAATTCGGTTTCAAAGACTTACAACTAATCATAAAATAATATAAAATCAAAATCAGGACTCACCCATCGGATTATCCTTTACCCTCTTTAAAAATACAAATCTTGGGAGTCTTACCTCCTCTCAAGTTTGACAAAATATTCCAAATGAAAAGTGCAATAAAAAATTCCAATTATTCCAAAAATGTTTCATCTTATGAAAAAGGCCCATTTTTTAGCAAAATATATTCCTTCTTATATCCCCTCCCCTTCTAGAACCAAAAAGTTCGGTGAGTTCGACTAGAAATGAGGATCCGATCCGATCCTACTTTTCAAGCTCTGATCCGATCCGGAAATAATCCGACATTTTTGGCTATTTTTCGATCCGATCCGAACCTCATCTCTAAGTCCGACTCAAAATCAACTTCTTTTTTTATTCATTAAACGTTTTTATAATATCTTTAAAAATATTTGTGATTATTGTCTAAAATGCAAACAATTGGATAGATTTGACTCAATTTGTTTGTCATTTAAATAATTCTAATTTTAGAACAAAATAATTAATTTTCAATAATTAATTAATTTTATATTTTTTCTATTGAGTGACGAATAGAATATCAGATTTATTGCAATTTTATTCAAAACTTAATAAAAGTAATAAATATGTGAATATATTGCACTAAATTCTAAATTATTTGATTTTTTGTACTTAAATGCTTGATTTGATTATAGAGTTGTCAATATTCAATCATTAGACTCTCATTAGAGGTTAGTCTTCTTTTTTTTTCTAAACATAATGAATAACTGGGTATTTAATGGATCATCAAAAGAGAGTTTTTTAGATTCAAAAAATAGTTTGTAATACAAATAACATATTTAATGAATGGCCCACTACTGCACAGAACTGCACAACTACTGCATCAATTGGCGCAGAATTTCTTATAATTTCATTCAGTAATTCCATTACTTTCAGAAGAGAAGAGTTTCTGTATTTGAAAGTTTACTACAATTAAGTTCTTATTTACGTTTTTCATTCATTCAATGCATTAAATATTGATTTGTTTTTTGAGTTAATCTTAAGCGCATAGAATAAGCCCTATAATTATGACTAACATTTGATTTGGAACTTTCAAACAGAATCTGCTAATTATGTAGGAATAGGCCCTTGATACATTAGATACATGTACATTAGAGCTAATTGACATTTATCGGAAGGTCTAAAAATGGACATGCTAACTTTGTTTGGAACAATGCATTCCTCATACTAAAGAGTATTAACTACTCAGAGATTTACTGCTAATTAATAATTAGAATCGCTTTAATCAGTTACTGAATGAGGGCTTAAAAGTGTTGGATTACATAACGTATAGTAGGAATGCCTGGACTGTGTGGAGGACACACCCAAAGCATTGCTCATACATTCGAGTCACTGCTGGCATAAACATCAATAGAGGTCTGCATTACATTTGTTTTACTTAATCACATGTTTTAAAGTTTTTATTTAATTATTGTTTTAAATGAAAAATATATTATAAAAGTGATTATATTGTAATAGTATTGCAAATATAAAATAACGAGCTTGCTAATTCACACACACTCTCCTTTTAACTTTTTAAGCTATTCAAATTGTTTGAGACTTTTAGAGAGATTGGGAGCTCTTCTTCAGAGTTATTGAGCGTAAAATTGTGAGCAATGATAGCATTGATTGGTTTGTTATGAAACTAATGGTTCAACTGTTGAACACTTGGTTTTGGTCTCTAAATGCAAACCCGATTCTCAAACAGATTGTTTTCTTTTGGTTTTTAACTCTAATTCAGTCCATTTCAGCGATTGTTTATCACTGGAACTGATCTCAAATTGTGATTCACGGGATTAAATGTTTTACTAACAAACTGTGGAAACACTTGAAGTATATTTTGCTAAGAATTGGTCCAAAGTATTAAAATTAATGATTGAGTCTATGTTTGTCTTCCGCTGTGCCTTCAATTCATTGGACCGTTTGTTAACTGTTTGACAGCTTTTCCTTTATTTTAATTATATTTTATTTAAATATAAAAATGTGTTGACTTAATGTCAAACTAACGGTCACTCCATCCAAATGAGTAGTACTCCACCCGACTCTTCGACTCTATTACCGATAATATGACTGTTTATCACTAAAAATCAAAACCAAAACTCAAAACTACTGACAATAACTTCAAACAAAGTGAGTCTCAAATATTTATTAATATAATAATTGTGGAAACTTTTAGCAACTTTTAGCCCATCATTACTTTAATTGCCATCGATTTTAGTTTTATTAAAATAATGTTTAAGACTTGGATTGTGTTTAAAATGTTTTTCACACTTTCCTTATTTGGCATTTGATTTATGTTTGATTTAAACAATTGTTAGCTAAGAATGACATGAAATCGACAATAAGTTAACCACTTATTTACCAATTGATTAAAATTTATTACAAACCTGTAAAACCTTTGCAGAGA
Organism: Minunthozetes semirufus; assembly: GCA_034699985.1. Lineage (NCBI taxonomy): Eukaryota > Metazoa > Arthropoda > Arachnida > Sarcoptiformes > Punctoribatidae > Minunthozetes > Minunthozetes semirufus. The sequence continues at coordinate 6,068 of JAQIXD010002388.1, read as the reverse complement.
ATCTGATTAAAGCCGTCACAGTCTTGAAGGGAAGGAAAGGCAGTTATTTAAACATAAATTTCTAGATATCAATGAATAACTGTAAGCTTGCCTTTGGAGGGCTCTATGGAGGGCTAGCATTAGGCTCTCATCTCAAGGTTGTAATAAAGAGTCAATTTTATTATAAATGTTTGCCATTATTGTAATCATTAGACATTAGACTAACTCTAATATATGTATATCTCTCTCCCAATAGAAAAAGAGGCCGAAAAGAGCCCAATATTTATATAATTAGAGACAATCACTATATATAAGTGCATTACTTGTGCATTAGATGTGCTCCAAATGCTTCAAACATTCATCAAATCATTAAATTTTGGCCAATTATACCATTTTTTCTCTAATTCAGAATCCATTTAATTTAATAACAGACCGTATCTATCATTCAATTATCAAATCACAGCATTTTTCTCATTATTTTTGGTGAAAAACTGTTTTAAATATTTTTCATTAAAATTGATTGCTTTCTGTAAATGAGTCCTAAGATCTCAACGAAAGAGAGAGGGATGAGAAGAGAGAAGGAGGGAGGGATGGGGAGAGAGTGAGAGTTATGCTAAAAAAGAAGTGAAAAGTCTTAAAAAGTTTCAACAGTTATGTTTTAAAAATAATAAACTTTGCGACGATTGGAGTCTCTCTTTCATCTCACAATCATTCGCGACTGTGAGTGTGGCTCAGCCTATCTGAGCCTCTCTTTTACTGTTCTGGTTCTCTCATTTCTTACCCATCAGCTAATGAGACATTTTTTGGTAATACTCTTATTGTGTGAGATCTAAGACTTAGTTTCGGTCAATAAACAGATATTATTGAAATGAACTTAAAGTAAAGTCTCGATAATCTATTAGGTGATGATCTGATGCACGACTGGTCCAGTCTTTTGAACCCTAGTGTTAAGTTTTGGTGTGAGTGTATCACAAGTATCTGTTCTTCTAATCTAATCATATATTATGGCAATGGTTAACACTTTGGCCAACGTTAAGGATTCGCGTTGGCTTCAACTCGAAGTTTGCCGCGAATTCCAACGCAACAAATGCTCCCGACCCGACCACGAATGCAAGTTCGCACACCCGCCCACTAATGTCGAAGTTCAAAATGGAAGAGTCATCGCATGTTATGATTCCATTAAGGTTTGTCACCCTTTTCAACACCCAATTCATTACTCCTTTTCTCTCTTATTTTAATTATAAAAAATTTCTATTTATTGATCTCTTATGTGATGTAAGACTTATCTCTTTCTAATATTTTATATTCTTATTTTCATTTTATTCATGAGTAAGGGGTCATCCCTTTACTAAATTATTTTCACATTCATTTCAGTTAATAATAGTTAATAAAATTCAATTATTTTCCATTCAATATAAAAAGTTGAGAAGAAAGACCCGCACTATCCTTATCCACTTCTAGTCTAAGTTTTATTCAATTGTAAAAATAGGGGTTTACTCTCCTTTACTATACTTTACTCTCTTTTTTGCGTATTTTTTATTTCGTAAATTGTTTTCAATTTTGTTTTGTTAGGCTCCGAAAAGTTTACAATTTCTAGAGTCTGTTTCTCCCCCTCTAAAAATCAATCCCGCCCTCAACCCCACGGGTTTCCTCAGAGGAACTTAAAATATAAAATCTCAATGTTATGCAATAACTGACTAAAGAGTGAAAACAAATTTAATGTTCGATGGATTAGTATTTAAAAGAATGATTTAATCTTGGATTATGTTTGATATATTGTAGGGACGATGCAATAGAGAGAAGCCCCCTTGCAAATATTTTCATCCTCCACAACATCTTAAAGATCAACTCTTGATTAATGGTAGAAATCATTTGGCTTTGAAGAACGCACTCCTCCAGCAAATGCCTTTGCAGACCGTCCTAACGGGTCAACTGCCAGTGGTATGTATTCCTCTCATCAAATCATTGTTTTATATGAGAGATGAGATATTCTTTCAAACTATAATACATTCGTATATAAGTTTTGCAATTAATTGTTTATTTCATTTAAACAAAGCATTGAATTTATGAGAAAAGAGTTTCGTTTTAATAGTTTTTGTTTATAAACAAAAATCTAAATAAAAATCAAACGATTCTTAGAATTGAATTTTTATATAAACTAAAAATGTTAAGTAATTTTGAATATATCCTGATTGTGATGAGTATGATGATGATGATGATCCTGGTATCGTCTCGTGTGGTGAAGTAATAATAACGAAGTAATGGTGAATTACTGGTGCATTACTGAATGATTCGTTTTAGAAACGGTTTAGAATGTGATCCTCTGTTGAGAAATGTGTTTTGCATTCGTTAAATACATGACTCGTAGGTGTTATCAATAGATTTGAGTTATTTTAAAATCATTTCCATTCTCTGGCAATACATAGACATAACTTCGACTAACTTTCTCAGTGAGTGATGTGTCCCTCTTTAGCCAAAAATGAGTCAAACTTTCTCTTTCTATTTCCCATAAACATTAGCCTCTGTTTTGGCATTAATTGAAGAACTTTTGATTTATTGCAAGTTTAGAATTTATGCCTCAATTTTCATTAAAACAATTCCTTTTATGTTATGTTTTGCTATAACTTTACAAATATTTGTTATTTTTCGCTTCATTTCATTTATTTATAGATTTTTTTCTATTTGTGATTATTGTCTCAAATTATCTCAAATTACTGTTACTTTCATTACTCTTATCATTCAATCTTCAAAAGTTGGGAATCTCTCTATTGAGGAGATGTTCCCAAATTCTTATTCTGTTTGATCTCTCCACTACTGTTGCCTCTAATGTGATGTCAAATTAGAACTTTTAAAACGCTAAAAGAAAATCAGAATTTATTTCAATTTGTGACATATTTTCACTTTTATTCCCAAATTAAATACTATTTGAGAATAAATTATGTTTTGTTTATTCAATTTTTATTCAATTTTAAGGACAATTGAAATCAATTTTAAATAATAAAAGAGAAAAGTCCCAAAATTAGTGTAAATCAGGTGCTGTCCATGCGGACCATTTTCCAAAAATAAATGGTATATTCCCAAAGACAGACCCAAAAAAGTATCACAATTTCGGTTAAGCATAACGTTTATAGAATTTAAAAGAAATAAATCATTTCAATGAAAATTATATGTTTTGTTATGTATTCTTATTTTGCTTTTGATCCCTCCTTTTGTTTATATTTTCAAATGAATGTAGAATGTGCTCAAAATGTGCTCAAAATGACACTAAACCAACAAATATTTAAATTGATGTTCTATTCAATTGATTTAACAAAAGGTTATTCTTTGCATAAATTGTTTGAAAGCAAAAAACGTTTGTATTTTCTAATCTGAGAATAAGTTTGTTATTGTTTTTGCTCATTTATAATGGCTTTAAAGCACGGAATATAATAGTGTTTGCTTTAAATGCTTAACAGGTAGGACCAACCACTGCTAGTTTGCTGACCGCTGCATATAATCGACCGCTGGCCCAACATATTGCCGGTCAACATAGGGCTGCGGTAGCGGCCACTGCCAGCCTTCTCAATGGTAGTGCCGGACATACTTCTAATCACTCCTCTAATTCTAAGGTAAGAACAATGCTTTGCCACCAATTACTTCAATTAACACTAAAACCGAAGCACTGCTTATCAATTGGCAAAAGTCATGACTTACTTGACATCACTTATTCTTATTTGAATTTCAATTACTGCCAATACTTCAGATCTTAAACTTAACTCCCATTCCCTTCCAATTAATATCTTTTTGGGTTTTGTCCAAACTTAAGTCGGAATACAATACAATACTCTCTTAAGTTTATAATATTTTTGTTCCTCCAATGCTTTTATCCATTCTTTGATCCAATCTTTGATCGAATGTTAGCTCTTATATAATTTTATTTATAATTCCTTCAAATCTCTTCAAAAACAAACCAAATATTTGAAAACATTTATCAATTGATTTGAATTATAACTGATTTGCAATCTTTGGGTTTCTGTCAATCAATTGTTATGTGTTTCTAATTTTGATGCAATTTGTAAACAAAATTATCAAAAATCAATTTAATTGATAAAAAGCTTTTAGTTTTGTTACGAAGCGTTGGAAACCATTATTATTAGTACTATTATATCAGATTTGGACCGAAAACGAAATAAGTTTACTATAATATAGCAAATAATGAAACACTTGTCAAACATTTAACACTATTTTTGTTAAATGGTTTAACAAATTTTATTTCTTCATAAATACGTTTATTGTTATGCTATTGAAATAATTGTTATTCTTTCGACAAATTCTTCATTTTTTCACAATTTTTATTCATTCATTTCGAGTACTTTTCGGATTAATGTCTTATTTCGTTCAAATAAATGATATAATTATGGGTTTTTATTGAAAAATGTTTTCATATCATTTAATTCATTCCATAAATCATTTATTCGTTAAGTATTTACTAAATAATACAATATTTTTACTTAAATTCATATAATTTGTATATAAATGTTATAACACCAGGTGTTTTGATCGGACACACAATTTGATTCCAAATTGAAAAATATAGCCTCAAGTTATCTCTCAGTTTTCAAACATTTATATGTTTTGCAACTATAACAGGATTTTGAAGGGGATATTCCTAAACATGTATTTATTTATTATAGAAATATTGTATAAATATAAAGTAAAAATCATCTAAAAGTGATATTTGAAGTTCTTTCACAAAAACAATAGAAAACTCTCTGATTCACATTTAATTGGGAAAAACGATTCAATGATTTGCTGAGAATTACTGAGAATTGAGATTTCATTAATAATTTATTTATTTATTTTAATTTTAATAAAAAAAACAACAAAAAAATAGAGAATAGTTTTCAATAGAATACGTGACACTCAAACCATTCAATTCTAATATCAATTGTTTTAGAAATTTAGCGCTTTTCGGATCAGGGATTTAATGATTTGCATTTTGACAATGACGATGAGAAGGTTCATTTCTTTATTTATTCGTATTTCATAAATATTTACAACATTTGTGTGAATAGAGACAAAAATCCAAATAAATTCATACACTTATTGTGAGATAGGATTTCAAAAATATTGTTATGTTTATAATTGTTTTAATATCGACTAAACATATAAACGTCATAATAATTTTGGTCAGTAATATACAGTCACTGTTATTATAATAATAATACAGTATTCTTCTTCATTATGCAAAAAACCTTGTTTGGCTGGTCTGGAACAGCCTTTGTTTATAGTCATTGATGCTAAGAGGGTCTTCTCTTTATCATATATACAGTATTATTAACACTGTATTACGGTATATACGGTATTACAGAGTTCTGTAGAATTCAAAAACGAATTAAAATAAAACGAATTTATGTTTGAATTGATTTGCAAATTGATCAATGGGCGGGGAGGGGGGGGCAGTTTTCCACACAAAAAAGTCCTTAAAATTGGTAAGATTGTGCTCAATGAGAGAAAAATAGTTGAATTCGGGAAAGCGTTCTCTAAAACTGGAAATCTTTGCAATTAAAGATCGATTAAAATCCATTATTAAATGAGTGCAATATGTGATCCATTTTGATAGAAAAACAATATTAAATACCCCCTAAAGAAAAGTGTAAAAGATTTTGTAATTTTAAACTTATTTTCTTTGAAATGATTTTGAAATAAAAACTTATTTTTCAATTTTCTTAAGCTTTTGGTTAAAAATCTTAGACTCATATCTATTCTTGAATTTGTGTTTTCCTTCTCTTCCTTTTCATTTGTATCTTATTTATAAATATCACGAGAATTGAGAGATGTTTGTTATCTTCAAAAGTATCTCAATGTCTAATTTGACGGATCAGACTCTTTTTGACTTAATTTTAGACTAAATTATAAAAATTTGAAATTTGATCCAAAAATTAAAATATAATTTGAGTTAACTCTAATTCTTTTAATGATTAAAATCAATAGTAATTGAAATGTTTTGATTATTAAATTAGATTAGAATTAAAATAGAAAAATATTATGAATTAGAACTATATTTTAATTAAAGCAATAAATTTGATAAAAATTTATCAATTTTGATA
>JAQIXD010002387.1:0-10307 GCA_034699985.1 Minunthozetes semirufus | reverse complement strand
CTCTCTCTCTCTCTCTCTCTCTCTCTCTCTCTCTCTCTCCCCAACTCATCCAACATTTGCGACCACAAAATCTGGTTCTTTACTCTACGTCAGAGCACAGTTAAACCTTAGGCTGAGCCGAGACTCTCACTATTGAATACTAAGATTTTTATTCCTTCCCTTCAAAGCAATACCTTTTTTCAGTTTTAAAGGATTGAAATTTATATTCTTATTCTGAGCTGTGATTTGTGAACAAAATTATTCATTTCTTATCAGCTTTTTATTCGTATATATCTTTTTGTCAATTATTTGTCTCAACAGTGATGTCAATTGAAACTTGTCAGAGATGTCCAATAAAAGGGGCTGTCATTTACTCAATATTTTTATAACTATTGTCTTATTTTGGTCGCACAGTATTGACATCTCTGAGCAGCAGATATTTGTTTATATCGAGTGTTTTATAGACTTTTTATACATTTTCGACACAAATATAAGGAATGATTGATATTTAGTGACACAAAAATTCTTTGTTTTAAATATAAGTCAACCATTTTTTGCAGGGATTTCTGTTTTTGAATGAAAAATCGAAGCAATTCTTTGCCTAATATTTTAGTAAAACAAATATTATGCAAAAAACGCAAACATTTTTCTCCTCTTGTTTTACATGAATTTGTATAAAGAAAAAGCATTTTTTGTTTTTGAAGAGAATTTCCAAGAATTCTGTTATTCCTAAGAAAATCTCATTTAAATAATTCCTGAATTATATAATAATAGTATTGAAATCGATGTAAGAATTTGTTTTTCATATAAGTATAGCACAGAATATATCAGAATAACAGCCATTTGAGGCGAAATATACGGACGATTGGATGTTAAATCAATTATTAAATTATTGTCGGATTTTACTCAAAAATAATTCGCAATAATTCGTGAATAAATAAAATTCAAAAACACATTTAAATGCGGTTTTCAATGCCTCAGATGTACTGATATTTGTGTGCAAAACTTAATAGTGATGTTCATTCTGTTCATTTCGTGTTCCCATTAAACCCAGTCTTCAAATCAAATAAGATTTGTAGAGAAGGAAAGCCAACCCCAACACTAGTGATCATAAATAACAGGCTTTTATGCAACTCTGGCTCTAATTTGAGAAATGATTCAAATGATTCAAATGGTCTCTCTCTCTCTCTCTCTCTCTCTCTCTCTCTCTCTCTCTCTCTCTCTCTCTCTATCAAACTTTTTTTGAATATATTATTCACATTTTGAGAATATTTGTGACTTATATTCAAATTGTAATTTTATATAATTTTGAGTTTTCATATATTCCTCCGAAAATTATTTCCATAAAAAGTTAATATTTGAGTGTATTTTATATGAAAAGTTATCCGACACTATCATTGACTGAATCCGTTATTTGACAAAATCGGAGCAATTTCTCCGAAAAATTTGATTAAAATAATTGAAATTATAATTTAATCAGTGCTTCAGTCGCTCCAAATAACCTGAAATTCAAATGTAATTTTCGCAAAAGTTTTTTGTCAATGATTTATAATTAACCGAAACAAAAACACAAAGACTTTTTATTCTGAGTCAATTCAGTTGTCGATTAAAATTCAATTCATATAATATTTTGTTTCATTCATTCCTTTCATTTCACGCATAGATAGGTTTGCGTTGAAAAATAGCTATACTTTTGGACTGAATTGCTGTAGATATCAGTTATATATACAAAATGTAAGTGCATTTCAATCGATTGGACAACAAATATATAAATGCATATTAAATATGAAATTTTTATACCTATTGTATCACAAATTAGTATTGATTCTCAATTGAGCTCTCATTACATACCAATAGCTCAGACCTATTGCGTGTATTTTAGTCTGAAATTATGAAACACTCAGAAAATTTCTTCATTTAATTTTCATTTGGAAAATACGAAAGACTAATATCGGGGACAATCTGTTTCTTGCTCTTTAAACACGGAATACAGTGCTCTGCCCTCTAATAAATTGGTTTTTGAATGAAGTGGAAATATTTCATCTTGCTTTGAGCATGATAAATAGACTTATGTTAAATAAAATATGAAATATTCGTGAAATATTTAAATTCTTTTACCAAGAATTATGACTTTTGCCGTCGTTTACAACAGTTTTTGACTTTTATTTGCCAACAAATGAAAAAACTTTCCGATAGTAAAGAAAATTTGAATTTTACTGAAGAGAAGAAAATTACAAAAATATATAAAAATATATTTAATATTAGATTTTCTACTCTTTTATGAAATATTCTGCGAATACAACAAATAGTCTGAAAAATGTCAGAATTTTCTCATTTTTGAGATCAAAATATAAACTACTTTTAGATTCTTTGCACTGATTTTACTATTTCTCGACACTTGTCGGCGAAGAATCAAATTTATTATTCCCTCCGAAAAAGTCTCGAAATTTTTTTATTCAAAACAAATGAAAAGTCTTTTTATTTCTTTAAGAATTGATTTAAAAATTGTTTAAATAAAAACTTAAATAAAATTACTTCAAATCAAAACCCGATTCCCTATTATTGAGAGTCAATTGAATTATTATTTCAAAGAAAACCTCTAATAAAAAAAAGTGAGAAAATTAATGAATAAAATCAATTTGAGGCCAATTTTAGAGTAAGTTTTCTCAACTTTTCAGTTGAAAAGTGTTTTTACTTCTTTTAAGGAAAAGAAAATTTAAAATTCCTTTACGTAAAGGAAAGGCTAAAGAATTACCATTTAATGTATGAAAAGTCTCCAGAAAACGAAGGGAACGGAACGCAAAGCTCCGGAACCTTTGAAGCAAAAGAAATTCAAAGGAGTATAATAGGAAATATCGATTCTTATGATGAATAATCGTCTGGTTGTGCCTTCATTGGCGACGGAGAGTACTTTTTTTGCTTTATTTCTAAGAGTAATAGTCGTCTCAAACTTATATTTCGTAAGAATCTTATATTCGTCTGAAAATTCCTGACTTATATTCGTATTTATAACTTATATAACAAATTATTAGATATAATTCTTTATCGTATGCTTTCCTGGCTTCTAATCATGTGATTCGAGTGATGGTGTGCCACCACTTGAGGACATCTATTACGACATAACTTCACCCAATCCTTATCCTCACTCTATTGTTAGTCAGGATGTCTTTAACATTCATAAATAGCAGGTTTATTTAGCCAATAAAACTGATAAAAAATATTTGCTTAACAAATAGATATTTTGGGATCTATTTTGTGATCAATTTTGTGATCTATTTTATGATCTAGGTAGTGGTGGTAAGTTCTTATACATTTCTATTAGAGGATAGGAATCAATGGATTTTTGTTTTCCATTTGATAGATGGTATATATTCTGTATCCCTATCCCTGGTAATGTTGGTAATGGAGGCACGTCAAGTGTTAGGGGCAATGATGAGGAACTGGCGAACCAGAGCTAATAGATTGTTGCTTTCGGTTCACTCTGTCGTGCAATTTGTGCCACAATTTTCTTCTATCGTTATTATTGCTGTCTTTACTCTTCACTCCTTCTCTGTGTTCCCATTTCTGCACAGAATAATCAACTCTTTTCTTATTCTTCATCTCTTTTTTGAGCCAAAAGAGCTATTCGTTGCCATAAATGTAGAGATTTTTGCGCCGAAAAAATGTATTATTATTTTTAAGCGAAAAATTTTTGTGCGATTTCTTTGCATACGAGTGAACACACACGTCATGAGTGGTTCATAGGTATGAGGCCTTCCATATATTGAAAATACTTTTTCTAATATATGAGCCCTTAGAAGAAAAATGCTTATATATTAAGGCTTAGTGTATGTGCTCTGAAAACCTAAACGTCAAAACTCCAGAGAAAAAGTATTATATATTATAAGTCAAAACTGATGACTGACTCTTATATTTGAACACAAGAGTCAAAACGATTACGATTTGATATTTATCACGACTCAGAGTGAAAGCAGATTTTGCTCACAGACTCGGGGAGAGGGAGGCAAAGGAGAGCCGAAATTTTTCGATTCCAACAAATTTAGTTCTGAGCTTTTGATAGAAAAATCTGCGGAAAAAAGTTTCAAATCTCTTATCAAACAAAAGTTGAAAAATAAAAGAAAGAAATACTTCTTTTGATAGAAAATTCTTGAATTGATTTCCTTAATAAAAACCAGAATTCATTGTTCTATCAGTTGATAGCACAGAATACCAGCAAAAAAGGACAGAATAACAGAGAACAGGCGATATCTTTTTCAAATGAAATGGCAAATAGAATAAGGGTTTTAACAATAAAGGAATGCCAGAGGACTGTCTTATTTGTGATCTCCTCATTAGGGGAGAAGAGACACAAGAATAATAAAATAATCGTTTTATGCCTGACCTGACACACATTCATCTATTAAGAATACCACCGACTAATGCATTATTCCCTTTAGTCTGAGTCTCTCTCTATTCAGTTGTGATCCTTTAGTTTTCATCTAATATATGTGCTAACTATCAGTGCCTCTGATGTTTGCAAATGGCTATCATTTAATGCATTTTAACTTTATTTCACTCAACAATCTTCAGACCCACTGATAGATATAGACATGTGATCAACACATTAGGGAACCGGACATCATTCAGGCGTAAAAAAAACTTTATTATACACCAAATGTAATGAAACTAAAGGATAAAACGGATAAACCTTTCTATTAACTCAAAGGAGAATCCATTTAAAAGGGGCTGCACTGCACACCACTCTGTCATCTTAGCAAGTAATACCCAGCGCAATTTTTTCAATGGCCTGTAATAACAATTGAGCTCAGAATTCTCTCTCAATTGATTGATTTGGCACAGGGCAAAAAGAGTTTTAATTAAATTACTGGCCGTCTATTCTTGTTTTTGCTCTCTTTTGTTGTTATTCTCATTTTGTTGGTCTGCTATTCATTTCTAAGAATCACTTGTAATCACAGTCTTGTTTTTATGCCTGTGCTCTCTCTCCCTCTCTAACCATCTCTCTCCTGCCTCCCTCTCCTCTGTATTGATTGATAGACAAATTATAATTCAAGTATTTCTGGCAATTCTGGTCTTATGTTTCCTTTTCTGTTCATTTGTTTGTCGATCAAATCGATTGTCTCTACTCTCGATCTCACAATTTATTGATTAAACACTCCTTCAGAAGCCATCACTTAATTTGAGAGTCAGTTATAATTAAATTTATTTGTTTTTGAAATTTAGTCCTCATTTGAAATGGGAGGCCATAACTCGTCTGTTGAATAATTTAAGCGAATTATATATTGAATTATATTTTTAATTAAGAAATTAATTTTGTTTCTCAAAAATAGTCCCAAAATTTAGTGTTTTATAAGTTATTTAAGTAATTATTGTTTATTCAAAAACTGATTACAAGTTTTCTTAATCTTTGAAACTAAACTATTCTTCAAAGTTTTGATCAAAATATTTATTTATTTATTTTTGATATTCATTTCTATTATAAATTGTTTTTGAATTAAAATCCAAAATAACGTCAAAATTGTAGTGAAAACGGATTGCTTTGTAAACATTAGTAATTAAGTCCTTTCAGTAATGATTAGGAAAAATAATTTCCCAAATGAGTTGCTTTTAATTAAAAGATTCGCCTCTCGTTTTGGAGAGGCTTTCCTTAGTTTGCAGGGTACAGTACTGGGAGAAATTTGAAGCATGAAAATCTAATAAAATATATTTTCTCTGCAAATTGATTACCGTCTCATACATTGAGGAATAAAATTAAAAGTTATTCCCAAATAAGATAAAGACGTGTAATATATGTCTTCGCATATATTGTTGGCTAAAGAAAAATGAGCCAAAAATTTTCATAATTCAATTACACAAATGTATGACAATATATAACCAGAATATTCTTAAAGAATACTCTCTGCGAACATGTGTTGAAAAACGGGTCTATTTTAATGAATTTGACATAAAATTCCTCGTTTTTGACAAAAGAGTTATTTAAGAAAAATTCTTAATTAAAATTAATGTTTATTTTCCGACCAAATGAGTGAACATTTTCATGTGTTTTATGGCATTTGAAGTGATATTCGTTTGAAATACTGTCACCAATAGATTTGTATCATTAGCAGCTGAAAATGAGCTTGCTCTTGTGCTTTGTCGCGAGATTTATTTCGAGTAATTGATATAATTCGGCTCATTTTGACTCCAATTTCACCAAATTATTTCAATTTCATCGGAAAGCTATTGATTGAAAAACTGGAATAATAGTAATAGTCTTAAATTACTGGCAATCCATTGAGAGTCAGACCACTGGCCCTATCAGTCCTATCATTGACTAAACTCAACGTATATTTGGTTTTGTTCACTATTTGGGAGTCTTTACTGAAAACATCGAAAATATCAAAAATAAAGGAAAAACTGTTAAAACATTAGCGCAAGTATTGACTACAATATAGAATATAAGAGCACCAGTAGTTTTGGCACCGGGTTATGATGATGATGATGGTGATGATGATGACTACGGCTATAAGAATGGAGTGCGTCAGAGCCGTGAGCGCTTGGCTATTAACTACTAGCAAAAAAGTTAGGCCCAACAACACACACAACAACACAATATCTTATCATTTTGTTAGGTCTTTGCGACCAATTCTTCAGATTCTGTGACCAAAAGTACGCCTAAAGGGCTGCTAAACATCATTGAATGCCAACTAATTTACTATAAGTTATATAAAACTATTACAGAGTGTTATAAACCGTAAAAACAACGTTAAAAGTTGGGCACAAATGACACTTACTTTACACTAAAAGATATAAAAATTTCTAATAAATTCTGACAAAACTTTTGCGACAAACAATCAAAATGATAGCAATTCCCCACTTTTTACACCTATTTTCCAAAACAAATATTTCAAAACTTATCCGGAATATCAGTAATTCACTTGAATTTACTGCAAAACCCAATCGTATTCCCGATTCAAATGTAAATCCGATATCTATCAGATTTTTTAACAAATATTTCATGTCTTCCCTCATATTAGAAGATATTATAATCCATTTCCAAAAACATTTTGATATTTTATTCTTACTTTTTGTCGGATTTAAGACTCAAAATGTTAATTAACGTATTGACCATTGATTCCAGATTTGTCTTCTCCTCTTAATGTGTGAGATATTGGATAAAAAACTTGAGATAATACCCAAAAACAACTGTAAAAACAAGAAGAATAGATTTGATGAACAGAACAATGGCTTACAGTAAATAACGGCATTAGTTAAGGAATTAGTATTAGTTTTAAGACTAATTCACTGAACGATAATCTCTTTTAAACGATTTTTTCTAAGATAGAGAAAGATTATTATTAGACTTGAAGAAAGAGAAAAAATTAAGCAGGAAACATTTGCCGGACTCTTTCGAAAAATGCCTTTCCTTTTAATACTCTGTGTTTTGTCTACTTTCAATCCAGATATTTTTCTCTTTTTGTCGAAGTAAGGTGCTTTCATTAGATTTATTGAGGCATGGGGTGGCTTACAAAAACAAGAATACAACTTTTATATTTACTTTTACCAGATAATGGACAGACTTAACTTATTCTGTTCAATAGGAAAGTCATGTTTATCTGTTTATCATCACTCGATGTTATCTATTGTTTTCTATGCTCTCACTATAATTCACTTAATTTTCATCACTTATTTATTATTTGTTTTATTCCCTTATATTTTAGACACAATCAATTGTTTACTTATTTAGTACCCTGTTTTCAATGGCTTATAAAACTATCATGATAACTTATCTTAGATCAAATCTTAAGTGTATCATCAATTTGTTTGATCCCACAGTTAATGAAAGTTGAAAATTCATTACTTATAAAATCAATGGTAATTAAATGAGAGGGATAAATATGATGATCATGGTGATAATCTCATTTTCATGCTGCAAAGCTCTTGCAAAACCTGATGAATGCATTCAAACATTTCGAAAATGGTTTTCATACTTTGATTTAATTTATTTCTCTCATACAAACTGATTGTCTCTATATTTATATAACTTTTATTTTAAGCAATTTATAAGAAATATTAGGTTCAGAGGAGTGAGGAGTAGTCACGTCCGACTCGTTTGTCTGATCTTTGAACTAATATTTCTCAATTTGCAGGACTAAAGTCACGAATAATTCAGTGTTAAAACAATAGCGAAGATATCCTTTTTATTTACAATAATTTGTTGAAAAGAAAAATAACAAAAATTCTTCAGTCGTTCCCTAATCTGAGCGAAAATCTCAAGAATAGAGTCTTTTGGGAGAAATTAAATATTTGCCCAAAAGTTTTGTCAAACGCTTTTAATTTTATTCTGTGCTCTTTATTCTGTGCGCTTTAGACAACACAAACTGAAACATCTTTTATTCAAAGTTTATATTCAAAATTGTTTTAAACATTCAAAACATATTAGTCTTAATGTTTATCTGGAGTAACATTAAAGTCAATATTGTTTTTCGCTCAGTTTTATTTCGCACAGAATAATATGGTTGTGCGATATTCAGTTCCCAACCATTAGAATATCAATTAAATCAAATTGCGTTTGGATTTTATGCCAGAGTTTTGGTCATCAAAACTGTTTCTCAGCTCAAAGTGTTTTAAAACAATAAAAGCCTTAAATTGTATTCAATTCCCAATCCTTTTGGGTCGGCATATGTGGAATCGGCTAATGGTAGAGAGCCGTCCGCACAGACTATCCACTAATACACGGGTCACGTCCGAAGTATGGTTTGCATGAATTGATTTGCTGTTATGTCGGCCCCCAAACCCCAACAGCACTTCTGCCTCTGCGATCACTTTCTATTGTGTGATTTGTTTTTTAACGAAAGTCTTCGCCAAACAACAGCACATCCATAGGTTTTTTCAAACTCATTTTGACTGCAATCACAGCACAAAACAAATGCCGTTATTTTAAAGGCCCTAACTTTTGAGTCCACTCCCAAATGAATAGCCAGGAATAAAAAAGGCCAAACATGATGACAGTTATAATATGTGTTATAGTGAAAAATGTTATCGATTTGATTGCAATTGTGTTTGAAATTCGTTTCGATTTATTGTCAATAAATTTGACTTAAACTCTGACGGATGGAAAGCCTACAGAATATACGGTATCTCCAGAAATATATGTGAAAATAGACACAAAAAGCTAAAATAATAACGACTTTTGTCGTGCTTTATATCATCCAAATAGTCATTAAACTAGAATAATGTTGAGCTCAAATAATGTGCTTGCTCAATTTATTAAATAATTCAATATGTAATGAAATTTCTATCCATTCAACTGAAAAAAACAATTCCCAGAAATACTGATTGTCTTCACGAGTGTATAATGAATTGAGTAACTGATTATTGATCGATAAAAATATGAAAATACAGATTAATGGGTGAATCACTGACTGACCATAATATTGGATAATATTCTTCTTGGACTCAAAGCCTGGAAATCTTCTTATGTGTACTTTATTTTTATAGTCGACTCCATGTGATCACAGAATTTGTGATTTATTTATACGTCTATTAACAGGAATTAATCGCTTTTTCTAACTCTAATTCCTTACTAACAAAGAGTCAAAAAATGAGGGATAAAACAAATCCAATAAAATAAACGAATATAATGTAAATACAGAGCAAAAGAGGCGATCCATTTGTTAATAGAAAGTCAATTATTTGTTACAAGAATTAATTCCATCCCCTTTTGGATTAACCTGTCCTCGAAAAATAATGATAAAAAGTGTATCCACTGAATAAAAATGCTATTATTCCGGAATGAATTTAAACTTTGATATCTAGTATTATTGATTCTGGTGAGGGCTCTATACTATGGCTTTTGGTTCAGTGTTTCACTTTGTTTGAAGTGTTAGAGTCATAAACAACTGTCAGAAATCGATTTGTGATATTAGATATGTTTTTGATTGTGAGCCCAAAACCAGAGCCTCTCCTCCCTTAACATCAGTCAGTGTTTGAGAAATATTTATTCAGGATTTTTGTGTCACTAATTATATGCAAAATATATTAAGCGGAGCATAACTTTTAGTGTCACTTCAGTTCTAATGTCTTCTTCCAGTGCCGATCAGCACAACGGCATTTGGTTAATACTATGCCTGTGCCAACAGTTATGCGATTGCATAATATAATTCACTGGTTCTTCACACAGTTATCTCACACACAGCAGAGGCACTGGTTCTCACTTTTAGATCAATTATATTCCATTGAATCTCATTTGCATTCGCCTTACGATAGATATAAAGACACAAAAGCATTACATTCTTAACGATATGACTGTCGAATAGATGCCATTCATACTGAACCTAATCTCTCTCTCT
>JAQIXD010002386.1:0-10308 GCA_034699985.1 Minunthozetes semirufus | reverse complement strand
AAAAAAGTCCCCCAGATTTTCAACAGCCATCTCAGCGGAAGAGTAGAGATAGGAATTTGTTTTGCCATTAGTTTTGATATTTGTTTAATTGAAGACTATTTTCATATACTGTCTAATGAGGGTCTATTCACTCTACTCAGGGGTAAAGCTGTGGCAAACTTTTAATCAACTTTTAATCAGAACTCAGTGTTTGTTTGAATCACTTTTTGTTGACTATTTTGTTGACTAATATTTTCATATACTGTTTAATGAGTATCACTAATTCGGGTGACTTTAATAAACTTCTTATACTTATCTGGATTGTCATCTATTGGAAAGACTTACCTCTCAACTTACCATAAAAAACAATTTAATAAAAGTTTAAATTTTAAACTTTAAAACATTTTTATTGAGATTTCATTCGAAAAAAATGTCAATTAATTTAAATTCAATCAAAATATTGAATACAAAGACAATAATATAAAAACAAACAAAGCCTCAGATTATAAGATAATTAAGAAATAAATATCAAAACAGATAGAAATCGAAGAACGTTTTCATCTGATGTGATGAATGACCTAAATATGAAAAGTTGGGGATTAGATTCAACAAGAATAAGAAGATAATTCATTATTCATTTGACAATTCCTACTAAATCTTCAAAAAGTAAAGACAAGAATCAATTGGTTTATCAATAGTTACTCACTTATACGTCAAATTCATCACTTGATATATAAAACATTTATTCTTAACCATAGCGGGCGTCAAATTTTCTGTTGGGGTTACGCGTGTGACCCATTCCGGGTGGTGGAGGTTTGTAAGCATTGTAACCAGGATTCCTCTTTCTGCGGATATGGTTATAACTCTCAGTAAAGGGAATGTTTTCAACTCCGCCAACACCATCCACAAGTGACCCCTCTAAGTCATGGCTGGATACTCCAACAATGATGAAGAAGACACAAATAGTGGTAATTAACACTGTTTTCGAGTTCATTATTAATCGATTGAATGGAAATGAGCTTTAATTCAGTGATTTATATACAGAAAACGGTTTCAACTTTCAATTAAAATCAAAATATGTTTTAAATATGTTTTTCTTAAATAAATTGATTAAATAATTCGATATCTAATAGATTTGGTAATAGATTTATAGAAAACATATTTAAAATACCGTTACGTTAGTTGTACTGTCCTTTCATAGACTAATACATGTATTTCGAAATATTATTAATTAATTTAAAGATTAGTTTTAAATCATTGAAGAGCTTCAAATCAACACTAATTTAATTGGAATTTTGTTTATTCAATTTATTGAACAAATTTAGAACATATTGAGAGGCAGTTCCTCATACAACAAACCCCTTTTCCGGATTACAGTAAGATTCCTGACCTTATAATTGGTAAACAAATTCGTGTTAAATGTATTTTCTATAACCAAATTCATTGAACAATTAAACTGATCCTCAAATTGATATCCAAGACTTACCTCTTCAGTGGTTTATTGGACACAAAATCTGTTCCAATAATCGCAATGTTTTTATCAAGAATTCAATGAATAAAAAGAGATATTCGTTACGAATGCGTGAAATTCAGACTTTTATTTGATTTTTTCGTTTCTTTTCTTTAATCAAATGTTAAGAACCAAATAATTAATTAATAATAACTTAAATAATAATAGAATTAATGAAATTAATGCAACATTTAGTCAAAAATTACAAATAATTGATTTAAATATAAGTCATATAAACTTTTGATTCAAATACTATTAGACATTAACAGAGTTTTAGCAATAGTTTGAGGGAAAAGAAGATAATTATTGATTCAAATGCAAAAAATCAGACAATTTTCAAGCGTTTAAAACATCCAAACATCGATTCAATTGTAATTACAGTTAATTAAAGTCAATAATAATAACAAATTCTTTAATGAATCGCAAATTGATTCACAAAATGAAGAGCTTTTAGCAAAAGAATTGGTTTTTCGAGTCTTTTCCGACAGAATATTGTATTCTGTTCTTAAGAACAGGTAATCGGTGTCTAAATGTTGACAATAATTAACAATCTTTTTGGGGATAAGTCTTATATAGATCTATGAAATCGAGAAAATCTATTAAATATTCTTTTAGTTCAGTTCTTATCATAAGTTTATTAATGATTTTCATTAATGAGTTTATAATCAGATTAAAGAAAAGAATGGAATAACTGATGACAGAGTGTGAGGACAGAGACTGTGTTTCTGTTTATTCAGACAAATGTATGCAAACGGACAACAAATCAGACAAAAAATGAGTTTTAATTACATTAGAAAAGAGAAAAACAATTGTCTCTAATCTGAGAGCCAGAGCTCAGGAGTGGTAATAGACTTTTGGTCTTTAATTAAGGGCTGAGTGAAAGACACAGAAAACTGAAACAATGTATTGAAATTCGAGACCCGTTTCCTGTGGTCTAAGGGTTCGTTTGGCCGTTGATTTCAATACAATTGGTTTTAAGTGTATTTGTATTCAATGTATTCAACGAATCACAAGAACTCAAACCGCAATCCATTGAACTGTTTGTTTGTTTACCACAAATGTCTTCGTCGATGGTCTTCAACGAACAGTTATTATCATTAAGTTTTGCCACTTTGAGGGACGGCTCGTCGTCGTCCTCACCGTCTGATTCAATATGTGTTTGAAAACAGGACGTCCTCTTAGTATTGATTATTAACTCATTATTCAATTTATTAGTCGTTTTATTCACAACAGAAGATAAGTAGTTATTATTCAATGAATTGTCTTCATTGGTATCAACGGTTCGAACGGTTGGCTCACTATTTGAAACTGTGTTTGAAGTCTTCGATGTCTTCTCCACTGAATCTAACCTTTGATTAGTGTTCACACAATCGACGAACTCGTCGTCAGCTGTCTTCGTGACGACAGTTCTGTTGCTCTCATTTAGATCATTGTCTGTGGGATTGCCTTCGATGGTGTGCCGCCGGTGGACACCGTCTTCATGATTATCACTGCTTTCTAACGTTCTTTCAAATACTTTTGAATTATTTGTAGTTTTTGTTTGAATTGAATTTGAATTTGAGTTTTGAACACATTGTTTGTCGTTCTGATGGTTGGACTCATATTTGGTGATCTTCTCCTTCGCTTCTTTGAGCTCTTTCTGCAAAAAGATAATCGTGTTTTGCATGCCTTCCATGTCTTCGTCAAAGTCCAGAAGAATGTCATCCAATTCTGAGGATTCAAATACAACAAGAATTAGGAAATCAATTGAATTCGAGAGCAATTCATAGGGAAAGGGATGTCTGACCCGATTGGCTCTTCTTGAGCTCTTCAGAAAAGTTCTTTTGGAGCGCGAGCTCGCCCTCTAGTTTTGCGATACGACCCGATTCGATCATTTTCCCCAACTCTTCGTTTTCTTGGTATAAGAGACGACACTTAGACATCAGTCGCTTTCCGGTTGTGCTATCGATTAGACAATTGAGTAAAACATGTCTTTAAGACAATAAGAAAGAGAGGAATACCTGTCGGGAGTGAACTTCCAGGCGTTTAATTCGCTCTGCATTTCCTCGACTTTGGCGCGCGAAGAGTCCACCTCTTTCTTCATCTTCTCGAAGACCAAATTGATGGCCGGATCGATGAGTGTGGTCTGCAATTGTGGTGTTGTGGGCACCTGTGACTGCTTCAGCTCTCGGATCTGATTCTGTTATCAATCAATCAATAAATAGAGTCAAACAAAACACTAAAACCGGTCTTCATTTGAATTCAAAGATAATTTTGAAAACAAAGAGAAAACCCAACAAAAGGTCTCAAATTGTCTTTGAATTGAAAATGTCTTTAAATACCAGATATTCTTGCATTTCCTGCTCTTTAGTGGTGAGCCTCATAACGAGGACATTCTCCCGACGGTTGGCCTCTAACTGTTGCTGTTTTAGTTTCTCCTCTGACTCTCTCAACGATATTAAATCACTTTTATCTCTATTTAATTGCTTTAATTGGGTCTCAATATAATTGATATACAATTGCTGTTCATTCCAGTGATGTCTGAACTCTTGAACAGTCAAAGACATCAGCGTTTGTTCGTCCAAAACAACACGTTTTGCGGATTTGTTTGAATTATTACTTAAATTATATAAATTACTATTCGTTTGGTTATTGTCGTTGATCTCATTATCACTTAATTGGTCCGAACATTGTTTGTGTTTGTCTTCGGCCGCCGACAGCAATAAAGAGGTCTTATTGTTCTTCACGTGATTCGAGTCCTTCTCTAAATCGTTGAATGTCTTGCAGTCGTTGTAATCGTTGAACGAATTGGCGTTTTGTTGATGTTTTGACTCGTTTTTAGGCGAAGACAGCGACAAGTGTTGCGATGACAGCGAACTGTTTGCCGAACCGATTGGCGACAGCTGTTGGCCACAACTCGTTGTCAAGTGGTTGTCGTTTGTGTCTAAGTTGGAGTTCAGATCATTTCTGTTCAAATCGTTGTCGAAGTCGTCTCCAAATCGGCGTTCATTTGATTGCAATTCATTTAACGCCAAATCAGAACTCATTACAGAATTAGTCATTAAATGAGTCGAAGAATCAATTGTTTTGTCGATAAAAACAGGGATCAGATTCACTAAAACAATAATTTACTTATATTTATACGAAATCAATATATAATTAAACACTAATTAATAAATATATAATTATTTGTAATTAATGTTAAGATTTGCACAAAATTTAAATCAAAGTCTGTTTTTGTTTTCAAAACTCCATGTTTTTGATAATACCTTTCAATCGGAAGTCAAATAAAATCAATTTTCCTTTCATTTCATACAAAATCACATTAACTCACAAAAAAGATATCCTTTCTTTCGCTTGAAAGTCACCTCTGAATCAATTGAAATATATTGTCATAAAAAGCCCCGAATTTTCAATGAGTAAAGTCTTTCTCTGAAATTGGTGTAAGTGTTCATAACTTCCTATAACATAGTGTACGACAGTTGAGATAATACTGAACCCTTACTAATGAATATTCTGTGCCATCAGAGTTAACTTGTTTATCAGTAAATGTAAACACTTTATAATTGACGCAAACATTGGATCTTTTGTCACAATTAGATCTCTATTAAAATGATTTTGTCTCACAGTTTGAGACATTTGTCTGCAATCAAATGGTAATAAAAATGAAGACAAAATCAAATTTTAAATTTTCATTTAAAATCCGATTTAAAAAAACATTTGTTTTTAATTTGTTTTGATTTGTTTTCATTTAAGTCTTGTACCAAATGGTCAGACAGTTGTCAATCGGTTGGCCACAAGTGTCAGATCAAAGCACACTCTGCCAGACCTGCCGTACGATTATAATGCATTGGAACCGGTGATCAGCGCTGAGATAATGCAATTACACCACCAGAAGCATCATCAGGCGTATGTCAATAACCTGAATATCGCCGAAGAGAAACTCCACGAAGCGATTGCCAAAAGTATGCCATTCCTCCCATTCTTTGCTATGTTTTGTCTCAATTTGAATACGTCTTCGCAGATGACATATCGGCTCAAATAGCGTTAGAGCCGGCGCTCAAATTCAATGGGGGCGGACATATCAATCACTCAATATTCTGGCAGAACCTGTCGGCTAAAGGCGAGGGAGAACCTGAGGGCGACCTCTTAAATGAGATTAAGTCGTCTTTTACTTCATTTGATAATCTCAAGACTCAGATGTCTGCGGCAGCGGTTGCGGTGCAGGGCTCGGGCTGGGCATGGCTTGGATACTGTCCCAAATCAACAAAGTTAAGGATCGCCGCCTGTCCTAATCAGGACCCACTGATGGCCACCACAGGTCTGGTACCTCTCTTCGGGATAGATGTCTGGGAACACGCGTATTATCTCCAGTATAAGAACGTGAGGCCCGACTACGTGAAGGCCATCTGGAATGTGGTCAACTGGAAAGACGTGGAACAGCGACTTCGCGATGCAAAAGCCCTTTAGACCAGTCAACAGACTGTTGGTTCCAATTGTCAATACATTTATGATTACCACTAATAACCTAATAATTATCGACTAATCAAAGATAGTTATCTAATTTAAAGCCATCAATAATTTGGTCACTCTTTGAGTATTAAATGTATTTTAGGTTTAAATACAAAATAGTTTAATAAAAATATGTTTTTAATGAAATAAATGATTTGAAACACATTTCACTTTTACCCGCAATAAAAATAACTTCAATTCTTGATTCAATTCGAGACAAAAGTTGATATCATTTCATAAAAAACTGATTTTTTTATCGAAAATATTCAATAATTTACTCTTTTTATACGAAAAACAGCTTTTTATTGGATTTTTGTTTAAAATAATAAAAGAAAACCCATTGTGAAGAGAAATAAAATGTTATCAAGGGTATATTGAGGGTATATTGTCTATGTTAATCTGTTTTCGCTTATTGTATGCAATTTTGTATAAAAAGTTTTAATACAAAAATAGTGTTAAACAAAGTTTAATGAACTTTAAATACCTATTACTTAATGTATTAATTGATAAAATGTCAAAATATGTTTAATATTCTTTGAAATATGAATTATCAAAATGATCAAGACACTTTTGTGTGAATAATCGTGGAATGTATCCCTGGAAAAATCCCAAAAACATGAGCAGAACATTAAGGGCTGTCTGTCCCCAAAATGTTGGACCCTTTTCAAGGCTGCACTCAATGGCTGTTAAACACAATAAAAGAGTCAAAACGTGAACCGCTTTCACACAAAACTGTCGGCGCTTTTGATGGTTACGTCAAAGGCGTTGTCATTGAATTCATTAATTTGTTGTTTTGGTCTGTCTTTCAGTCAAAACAATATTTATTAAAAGCTTGTATTCAAGCGTTTAATTGGTTTTAATTAATTGATTGTCTCATCAATTGAAAAGATGGTCATAAAAGTGCTCATATCTGGCATTTCCGCCTCAAAAGAGGTACCAAATTAACCATTAATTTACTCTAATTGAGAAAAATGCAAATTATTTGACAAAAATTATTACTCATTTGTTTTGGTAATCAATTGACTTATTGTCTCAGATTAAAAAACACCAACAAAGAGCGCAAATGCTTTTGGATTCGCTTAAGATTAGGTACGAGACCGTTGACATCTCAGAACCGGGACATGAAGACGAAAAGGAGCTTATGAGGACTGTATGCAAAAAGAGGAACAATAATCCAACAGCACATCCGCCGCAGTTCTTCAATGAGGACCAGTATTGTGGGGTAAATCTTACCATATGTTACATTATTTTTAAAAATTATTATCCAATCAATGATAAGATCTCTTGTTCTTAACCTGAGATTAGACTTAATATTGAAATTCAGACAATATTTAAGAGATTTAATGATAAATAATTGGTTTAGGATTATGAAGACCTGTCTCTGGCCAGCGATGAAGACACAGTTCTTAGCTTTTTGGGACTCGAAGAGGACATCACTATTGAAAACGGAGACGTCTCCTCACACGAAGGTATGAACGATCAAATTGATAGCAATACTATTCTTAACGGCGATAAGAGTCCTCAAATGGACGAAGAAGTTGTCGACGACTTGGATGATGAGGTGACTACTGTTCAGGAAAGACTCACTTTGAACGGACAGGTGATCGATATTCCCGCCGATAAGATCATTGAAGTTAAGGGACATAAAATCAATATCAATGATCTGATCGCTCAGTCAGAGAACAAAGAGGAGAGCCATACAGTCTCCCACTCCGTCTCCTCCCGACCCTCTATTTCTAATGAAGGAAATGACACAAATAGTGATAATAAAGAAGAAGACAATAACGAAGACAATGATAACAATCAGATGAATACTGAAGAAGAAGTAGAGACTAAAGGAAATGACTCTTCAGATAAGGCCTCTGAAGGAGAAGATGAGGAGGAAATTGATGAGGAATAAGAGGAACAGTCAGTCACTCCTCTGAATCATCACAAATAACTCATTGAATACTAATTAGTGTTTGATTTTTGAATAATTTTTAATTGAATTGAATTTTGAGTCAAAAATAATGATTATATGAAAGAAAGCAATGAATTGATGTCTAATAGATTTCTTACGTCTCATTACAGGCCAATGAATGGTAACTCCTAATTCTCATCGCATGGCATACATGTGCTGATTGTTTGCACGGATTTGCTTATAAATACGCATTCAATTAAGTTATTATTAACCGACTGATCAAATGAACTAAACTATAGATCTATTTATTTATTAATACCCTTTCCTCTCGACTCTCGACTAATATCCCAATGATTTGTGTCTCGAAATAACCCAAACATAACAGTCTTTCCTCAAAAACTAATACAAAAACCGCCAGAATTTCAAAATTAATAGATTTTGGACTAAATTGTGATAATTTAAAGGGTTTACCAAATATTCTATTCTTTTAACTATAGATCCGACACATCATAGATGTTAACAAAAAACGGAATAATTAGGACTTCCTTTCAGATGAACTAAAATTACAGTTCAATTATAGGGTTTCCTTTGCTTTCAAATCACCGGTAATTTTAGTGACAGTTTTAGTCGTAAATACATATTGTTTTCATCGACTTATGTCTGGGAGTAGTCGTGGATATGATTTCATCTAATTTTGAATTCTATTTAAAACAAAATTCTTGATTACATTCTCTTGTTTTTGGGAACTCATACCGGTGTGAATCATCGGGGAGTGGGTGAGTATGGGCTGTTCGCACCGGTGATCGTAAACAGAATACAATAACAGAACTATAATTATAGTTGAGTTGAATTACCAGAAAAACAACTCTGAAAGTCATATCAATTCCGTTTTGAGTGAACTGTCCTTCAAATGATGTGTCGTTTTCTGTAAACAAAAACTTTTTTCTTTTCTTTTGGTTTGATATCTATTTTGAAGAACTAATGTCTAATCAGATGAAAGACTTGATTAACTGAAAGACTGTATTTGATTAACTCTTTATTATGTTATTCTGTGTCTAAAACTTAAATATAATTTCGATTCTATTAATCATTTTATTTGATTCGATATTTAAGAGACTTTTTTATATGATTTCTTCGGAACACAATTATTATATTATATTATATTCGGTTTCAAATCAAATGTATTTCTAATTATATTTTGCTCTGATTTTACATAAATTTCTGTCAAATAATAAAAATAATGTAATTCTCTGTAATTCTAAATAACGTTTACTTTTAATCACAATTTGATGATTACTTCCATAAATGGTTTCAAATAAAACTTTTCAATAAATATGTAATAATTTTTCGTCAAAAGTCTAATCAAATGATAATTATTTGACTTCCGATAATAACGACTTGAATAACAAATGACAAACACTGAATATTTGTCCCGGAATACAACTGTCCTCTAGATTTGATTGAGCAAAGAGGTTAAAAATGACAACATCTTCATATTCTGAGTAATTTTATTCTTTAATTAATAATAGAATTATAATCATATCTATTGAGAGAACATTTGGCTGTTTGTCCTAATATACTGATGTGTTTAATGATTGTCCACTTTTGGCCATAGAGTACAGGACATCCGGCATGCAATGAATGCTCGTCCAAATCACCCGAATTCATTAAATTGAACCATAAAATTGCTGATGACTTTTCAGGCGCTACTCTTAGGTTTAATTTGGGAAATACTGTGTGACCCCCACCGCCCACTTCATTCAAATATACTAACATATTAAGTATTCGTTTGACATGATCAGGGTCTTCATCATAAGAATCTGAATCATAGTGAGTCCAAAACCGTCCGCCAACATTATATTTAGCAAATTGGATCAGCTCTGAATATTCGTTTTCTGTTTGAAATCCTCAAATATAAGAATCAACAGAATGAGCATGGTCAACAAGTTATATAAAACTAAAAATTATAATTTCTATAAACAAATTGTAATTATAGGACAAATAATTCTGTATAAGTGGGGTGTAGGAAGACGTAAGTCTGTCTTTTTATATACTCGCAACTTTATAATTTAATTAAAGTTAGAAATTGAAAAGTTACGGAACCACTGCTGCCATCTTTCGAGTAAACCAATAAACCATTAAAATCAAGTTATGGAACCACTGCTGCCATCTATCGAATAATACTTTAACTGATAAAATCAATTTACGGTACCTGTGCTGACATCTGTTGAGAAAAGCTTGAAATTAAAATGAAAACACAAATATTTTAGAAATAGATGGCAGCACCTGTTCTACTGTCAAATTAAATTAAGACTCATTAACGGATAGATGGCAGCAGTGGTTCCGTAACTTTCAATAATTAACTTTAATTAAATTTTAAAGTTCCGAGTATATAAAAAGACAGACATGCGTCTTACCCCCCCCCCCC
>JAQIXD010002385.1:0-10308 GCA_034699985.1 Minunthozetes semirufus | reverse complement strand
TTTTTAATTTAAATTTAAAGCCATTTTCAGTCAAATAATCATTAATTTTATTAATGAAATGAATTACAAATAAAATCGAAAATAAACACAAAATTCTTAAACAAAAACATAAGGCTTTGAATCAGATTTCAAAATAAGAAGAGGAAGGTGTAGAAGGAGGTGTAAAGTACGAAACCTCTTCCAATGAGACACCTACTGAACCATTGGAATTAGACTCAGGTCTGATCTCATTTTTAATCAAATACATAATCCAAAAAACAATAACATAGATTACGAAGAAGAACACAATTGCCCAGGCGTCAAAAATGCCAAAAAAGATACCAAAACAGATACCAATAATGCTAATAATGGCAATAATGCCGAAAAAAACTGGTAGAAATTCATCCCAGACCATTTTAACGTGCTGAAAAGATAGTTCAATTTGTTATTGAATAAATGGTGAAGAACAGCTTGCCCACCATTATTGGAATGTTGATTTATTAAAAACTAATGATAATGCTTATTTTTAATTATAACTTTTAAATCGATTTGAGCTGATTCTGTTCCGATTTCGTATTCTTGAAGGTAATAATGGTTACAATTAACACAAATAAGAAAAATCCGAATAATTCTGTTTCAAAAACACATGTTGAGAGTGTTAACAAAATGTAAACCAATTTGAACCTGCAATTTGTGAGACAGAATTGAGTGAATGTCTAAATGTTGACGAATTTTTAAGCTTAAAATTCAGAGCAGATGATGAGTTCAACCAAATCGTTAAACATATCAAACACTTTACTCGTTTTAATTTCCATTCAAATGTTTGCAATGAGCGAACTTTATTTTAAAAGATTGATCATGGGAAAAATTTTTCAAAGGCTTTTATTCATTGAAGTGAATTATAATCAATATTTGAGTCAATAATTTGATTAATATGGCGGTCGTAAACAGGAATAGCAAAGAATACCCCAAATATAACGGCACATGAATTTACAATTATTATTAAAGAAGATAATAATAGGAAACCAATAGAAACCTCTTCTGCGCCATCATTTTGAAGATATTTAGTCAATATTTGAAACCAATGATGTATTAGTATTCCTAACAAAATTATTACGAACAAACATCCAATTTTTAGGCTCATTCGTAATACTTTGAGAATTGTCAGATCAATTTGATTGTCTTCTGACCATAATGGCGAATAACAGGTCCACCGCTGTCTACAAATATCACAATTTGTATGTCCTCTTGATGTGTAATAATCGAAGAGACACTGTCTGTGAATGTAAGCCATACTTCCCCTGCAATTGCAGGGACTTATCATCTGA
This sequence comes from Minunthozetes semirufus, assembly GCA_034699985.1. Classification (NCBI taxonomy): domain Eukaryota; kingdom Metazoa; phylum Arthropoda; class Arachnida; order Sarcoptiformes; family Punctoribatidae; genus Minunthozetes; species Minunthozetes semirufus. Next base: position 9,001 of record JAQIXD010002385.1, on the reverse strand, counting down.
TTCTGTTCAGTGGTCTCGTGACAGACCCGACACAACTTCTGGTCATTCATTTTGTTGATAAAAATCAATTGAAAACTAAATTACAATAAAATCAATAATTTTTCCTCTTTTTGACCGAAAAATAGACTCAAAACTAATGATTAAACAATTTTATGATAAAATTACTGTTTTTAAAAATCAACTAAAAGTTGTTTTATTTCTAGAATTTAATTTAAGTTCACCTAGATCATTTTCAATCAATCAAAATGCATGATTTTCTAATATTTTTATAATTAAATTTAAAAAAATTTTGTCAAAATTCTTGTGAATTTTATTTCAATTTTGAAATTAATTACAAAATAATATCCGAAATAAACAAAAGATTATAATCTGTTTTAAATGCAACTAATAGTGGGCTAAACATTGGGTTCAAAATAAAAATTTGATTTAAATTAAATTAATTTAATGAAATCTCTTGAAATAACCAACAAAGTGGTGAACAAAATTTTCCGCCATTTTGGCCTATTTTTTCCAAATTTTTCCCCAAATCTAGGGGGGGGGGTCTTAGGATTTTTCCGACTCAGGAAGGAGTTTTTACATTTAAATCCTCGTCATCTCTGTATCAAATCCAAAAAACATCTCTGCTATAAGAATTATCCAGCCCACTATAACATATAAAGTAAATAATAGGACTAAAATTATTGTTAAAATATTTAAAACAATTTCATAATAAATTATAATTATTATAATTATTATAATATATATTATGCTATAAGAGAAAATCGCAGACAAAAATAACTTGAAGAGACCCCATCCGAGGTTAATCCAACAAATAAGGAGGTCCCAGCTATAACAGTCCAGCAGTTTATTAAGTAATTGAAGCCGACTTTTCCCTTGATTTTGACCACCAAAAGGACAGGCGTCTAATGAATTGTGAATACAATTCTTCCACTGAAATAAAATTGTTAATAGATTTAATCTTGCTAAATTCATCATCAAATGTAATTAGTAATTAACATGGTGACAAACAAAATAATTTACAATTTGAGTGTTGTTATTTAATCCAGTTCTTGTTCTGGAGTCGAATTCCTGAACATAAAACACCATCATGGTAATAATGGCCGCAATTAACAAAAATATAGAACCTATTCTAAAACAAAAACTATTATCATCCATTTTTAATCAGGTTTTGAGACTAAATGATGAGCTTTTCTCAAATCAATGTTAACCTGGAATTTGAGGCCTCAAATAAGCAAAATAAGTCTCAGAGTTAGGAATTTTAACTTACAAAATGAGAAACCAATGATTGACTCAACTTTACATAATAAAAGCCTTCACTCGTTTCAATTTCCATTCAATTATTTGAACTTTATTAAATAAGTTTGAGCATGGACAAGCATTTTCATTCACTCAACTTCGGTCAATTTCAGACACGACACAACTTCTGGTCATTCATTTCAGACTTAAATCAATTGAAAACCAATTTTCAATAAATTCAACAAATTATCGATAAGTTTATCGAAAATATTGATTCAAAACAAAGTGTTTCTTAATTATTGATTAAAATAACAGTTTTTAGAAATCTTTTTTGCATAGACTCTTTAATTAGTGATTAATCAACACATTTAATAGAATCATTGATACATGTATTAATTGCCTAGTTTCTTTATTGATTTTAAAATTAAATTAAAGTCATTTGTAGTCAAATAATCATTAATTTTATTAATGAAATGAATTACAAATAAAATCCAAAATAAATACAAAATTCTTAAACAAAAACATAAGGCTTTGAATCAGATTTCAAAATAAGAAGACGAAGGCGTAGAAGGAGGTGTAAAGTAAGAAACCTCTTCCGATGAGACACTTACTGAATCATTAGATTTAGACTCAGGTCTGGTCTCATTTTTAATTAAATACATAATCCAAGTAACAATAACACAGATTAGGAAGACACTTATAATTGTCCAGGCTGCTTCAATACCAAAAGAGATACTAAAACAGATACAAATAATGCAAATAATGACAATAATGCCGAAAAAAACTGGTAGAAATTCATCCCAGACCATTTTAACGTGCTGAAAAGATAGTTCAATTTGTTATTAAATAAATTGTCAAGAACAGTTTGCCCACCATTACAGGAATGTTGATTTATTAAAAACCAGGCATTCCCAAGGTCCGTGACTCTAGGGGGGATAAGGTATGGACTTTTAGGAAAATTTTCTGATCAAATTCTAGGGGGGGATTAGGAGGGGGATTTTTTCAAAAAAATGGCGGCGGAAATACGGAAAAAGCGGAAAATTTTGTCTTAAATTAGTGGTTCTACCGCAGTGTAAACGTTAAATCCAGTTTAAATTGACTTTAATTTAGTTTTAATTCAGTTAAATTAACAAAATCTCTTAAAATAAGGAACATTTTTTCCACCTCAGCCACGATTTTCTGGGGGCCCCCAAAAACTCATCGTTTTTGCATTACAATTTTTTCGCGAATCCTAGGGGGGGGGGGGACTTTTCGGTTCTAGGGGGATTCCTGGATAATCCCCCCCCCTTGGGAATGCCTGCTCTTTTATAAGATTATCAATTGATTCTTGGTTTGAGGCATAGATTTTTCATGAGCTAATTCGGAAATAATTGAAATAAATTTAACTTATTATAATGTATAGTGGGCAAAATATAAGATGTATACAAAATAAGTACAGCGCCAGCCAATTCATATGAAACTTTTTCGATCCTTTTTAATACTGGTCACTTTAATTTTAACTGGTAAAAATGAGAAATGAGAAGTGAAATTAGAGTGATCAACTTTTGTACCAGTTTCAAATGTTTTGGCTATGTATGTATTTTTGATTTTAAAAATTCGCTTGTCGTGTTTATGGAAAGACCAAGAAAAAATACAAGTATTCGGAAGACTTCTGGCCTTTTAGATTAACTTTGAGTAAAAATAACGTTATTAAGTTTTGTGAAGTAAACCACTTTGACACTCAATTTCTATTAAGAATTTAACACTGATATGAAGGGCTATTATCTTTTTCTATCAGCAATAGATTAATTAAGAGATATCAGAATAAAGTTTTTTTTAAATAATTTTCCATTTTGTTATCAAAATTTTCCATCACTTTGATTAAAATTTAAAATGAATTAATCATTTTTGTTCACAATTCAAAGTCTTTATTAATAACTTATTGATTATCAAATGTTTTGTTTAATAGAGGGGTTGTTTTAAAAAATCAATTCTTGAATAATTCATTATTATTGAAGGAAGTTTTTCAAATATGCGCTTGAACAATAAATGGAAATTTTTTTGATAAAATATTTTTTAATGTCTTTTGATTGTAATGAGATTTTCAGAACTCATTTGTGTTTTATATTTGAGTCAATAAATTTGTGTCGAAATATATGTATTTATTGTATTTGCAAATCTATTGACTTTACATAACAATAATTATATAAAATATGAGAAATGATTTCACAATCACTTCTTTGTAAACTAATTCGCATTCACTTTGAAATATAATTCTTAGAAAATACAGATTAAATTAGTTAAATCATTTTATAGGGGGAGGGGGAGGGGGTTCTCAAGGAGAGGTAAAATCAGGAATATTTTGAACTGTAAACTGTAAAAATGTGCGCATCTGTCAGATTCTGATTTATTTTTTTAAGAAGATTATCTAATATAAGAATTATTGGTCCAATCATTATGAAGCTCTGTTTTCAAAACACAAGGTAAAGAATTTAAAGCTTAAAATTGAAAATAGCATAAAACGAAAAACAATAAACAAGCAAGAATATTGGTGTGACATTGGTGTGATAGTGACCTCAATTATCCTTCGATATTATCGTTATAATCAAAATTAATTCAGGCCTCAGGTCTTCTTAAGGTCTTCTTAAGCGACAACTGTATTGATTGCCTAAAAATTCTGTGAAAAACATTGAGAAAGTCTTCCAAATAAATGTTTTGTTTTACGCAATTACATGATTAAAAATTCCAAGACTACATCCAATACATTAATTACTTGACAGAGAATTTTAAATCTTGTAAATGATAGGACAGGTATATAAACAAGAGGAGTCACTTTCAATCCACTTATTTCATGAAGATTTACAATAATCGAATAATTCTCTAATTTTTATCTAATCTTCAAACACTTTATATTGGATCCGAATAAATCAAAAGTTCAAAATAAATTTATCTTTTTATAGAATTTTTGTTAAATTTATTCAATAATTAATAAAATGTCGGAAAACGATATTGTGATCAGTGGTATGAGTGGACGCTTCCCAATGTCTACTAATTTGGAAGAGTTCGCCAAAAATTTGTACGAAGGGATAGATATGGTGACCACAAGTGAGGATCGATGGCCTAACGGTAAACAAAGATTTAATTTCTTTCGCATTAGAAAAAACATCGAAAGTAATGATAGTTCTGTCAATTGATTGATTCATATCAGATTAGATGATCTTATTTTAAGGAATAATAATAAAATTTTACTTTCAATTAAGATTATGAATTATTTTGTTAATCACAAACTAATTATATTGATATTATTGTGTTTGCTGGATAATTATTATTATTGGTACCGATACAGATCTGTATTAAATTGATTTTAGAATACTCTAATAAATTAAGACTCTGTTTGTTGTGTTGAGAGAAAGTTATTTAAAAACTTTTCGAAACTGTAAAATTGGAAAACAATTTAATCGAGGCTTCAATTTTGTTAATACAATCAAAATATAAACAAAATCTTAATTAAACCCTTTAAAAAAAGGTTTTTGGTAACAAATTAAAAATTTAATTTCAATTTCTTAAGATATTTACGGGATTTGCAATAGAATGGGAAGAATACCTAATTTTAATCATTTTGATGGCAATTATTTTGGACTTATGGGTCAAATCGTGGATTTAATGGACCCACAGTCAAGAATGCTTATAGAGACCACTCACGAAGCAATTGTGGACGCGGGTAATACCCATAATACCATTGTTATGATTAGACTTTATAATGAATTACAATTGTTTTATTTAAGGAATTAATCCGCAATCACTTCGAGGCACCAGAACTGGTGTTTATATTGGACTCTCAAATTACGCTCTAACTGAGGGATATCCTGAGTCTATTCAGCCGGACTTGAGGAACAGCAAAGCGAAAGTGATGTTAACCACAATGGGAAATTTCAAAACACTATATGCCAACAGAATCTCATTTATATTTGACTTCAAAGGACCCTCACTAATAACAGACACAGCCTGTTCGGCCAGTATGACAGCATTCAATGTGGCCATGAATGATATGCTTCTTGGTGAATACATTTGATCCCACATTAAAATACTCATTTTAGAAAACGTTTATCTCTCCTTCCATTAGGTCGTGTCGAGAATGCAATAGTCGGGGGCACTCATATGACTTTAGAGCCATTCATTTTGCAGATGCAACAGGAAGGGGGTATTAGCTCTCCCAGAGGTATCTCTGCTGTTCTCGATGAAGGCGCCGACGGATTTGTTAAGGGAGACGCCACTGCGTGTCTCCTCTTACAAAGAAAGTCTTCTGCTAAACGAGTTTACGCCACAGTTTTGTCTTCGCGGGTCAATATTGACGGCAAGAAAACAGTCGGAATGTTTTATCCTTCATCTGATTCGCAACAAGACTTGATGGTCATGTCATACAAAGAGGCGGGAATAGATCCGCTCAAACTGACCTACTTTGAGGCTCACTTAACAGCAACTAAAGTAAATTGATCTGATTTTTACCATTAATTGAAATAATGAATACATTATTTAATACCTAACCCTTTGGACAGGTGGGCGATCCTCAAGAGATGAAAGCTATTTATAACGCTTATTGTGCACTACCAGAGAGGAAAGAGCCCCTACCTCTTGGTATGCTAAAGAGCAATATTGGCCATACAGAGGGCGCGTCCGGAATTTGCTCAATCATTAAAGTACTTCTTTCGTATGAAAATGAAAGCATTCCTCCAAATATTCATTTGAAGGAAATTAAAGAGGAGTGCAGACAATACTGTCCTCCTCTATATCCAAACACCGAATCTTTGAAATACTCCCCTGGTGATTTACTAAATCAAAATCAATATTATGATTCATTAACTTTTTCTCTATTAAGGTATGGCTGCCATCAATAACTTCGGTATTGGAGGAGTGAACGGACATCTTATTGTAGAACCTAATTATAAGCTCTCAAATGAAGACAATCTGAAGATCGCGGAAACGATTCCACGAATTGTCAACATTTGCGGTCGAACTGAAGAATCGGTGAAATATATCTTCGATTTCATTGAAAACAATCCACAAAAGATAACTCAAGACTTTTTGGCGCTTATCTGCGATACTATGAAATATGAACCGATTGTAAACTCAGGAGGATTTCCATATAGAGGTCACTAAAGTTTAAATCAAATGAATTTTCAATGAATTATATGTTTTATATACAAATTGTGTTTTATCTATAACAGGATCAATCATTATGAAGAAGTTTAGTGAAGACGAGTCGGGAATTAAATACGAATACAAAAAACAAATCTCAGAATTTAAGAGCAAAACATTGAAACCGATTTGGTTTCTGTTTCCTGGTTTAGGCGGTCAGTGGTCTGCGATGGCTAAGTCTCTGATGCCAATCAAGATATTTGCCGATAAAGTCGAAGAATGCCATCAAATACTCGATGAATTTGGAATAGATTTGAAACATTTGCTGCTTTCAGAGGAAAAGGACGTCATGTCAACGATGACCTCTAAATTCTGTGCCACAACTGCTATAGAAATAGCTTTGTTTGAAGTATTGAAAGCACTGGACATAACTCCCGACGGAATAATTGGTCACTCGTTTGGAGAGATAGCCTGTGCTTATGCTGACGGATGTCTAACAACGAAAGAAGCAATGATTGTCACATATGTTAGAGGAGTTATCACTGAAAAGGATCCCAAAATTGAAAGGGGTTTGATGGCTGTCTGTGGGCTCAGCAAAACAGAGGCAAAGAGACTCATTCCTCCCGAAGTTGTAATCGCGTGCTATAACGCCAAGAATACTGTCGTCCTCTCAGGTAATCAATTATTTAATTGATTTTCAATTTTTAATTTAAATTTTAAATCCAAACACTATTTTAGGTCCAGAAAAGGAAATGAAGAAAATTATTAATGAATTAAAAGAGAAGAATATTTTTGTCTATCAGTTGGAAAGCAGTGGTATTCCATATCATAGCAAATATCTGATGAGTTCCGCACAGCCTATGACTCAACAAATTAAAAAACATTTAACAAACCCTAAGAAAAGATCTGATAAATGGATTTCAACGTCAATATTGGAATCAGAGCCTAAAGAAGAAGCTCTGAAATACGCTTCGGCCGAGTATTTTGTGAATAACTTGATTAGTCCGGTTCACTTCTACGACAAATTCAAAGATCTTCCTCCCGATGCCATTATCATAGAAGTTGGGCCGCACGGAGTCTTCAGAAAAATAGTGTCCGAAACACTCGAAACGGCTTCTTATGTCAGTTTAATTAAAAAGGACTCAAACGACACGAATTTGGATAATTTTTTGCTCGCGATTTCAACACTCTATGAATGGGGAGTCAACCCATCCATTGAGAACTTATACCCTGCGGTGGAGTTCCCAGTTTGCAGAAGTACGCCATCGATTGCATCTCTAATAAAATGGGATCACACCATTCAATACAGGTTTCGCAAATACCCGGATATTTATAACAGAAGCACCGCTTCTGATATGAACGTCACAATAGATTTAATGCAAACCGAAGAAAGATTTTATTCGGGTCATTGTATTGACGGAGCTGTCATATTCCCGGCCACCGGTTATTTGATGTTAGCCTGGCGTCAATTTGCTGCATCATTAGGTAAGACCTGGAATATGGTTCCCGTTGTCTTTGAAAACATTCAGTTGAGACGAGCGGTATTCCTCTCCGATGATAACGAAACGAGACTCAAAGTGAGATATGAAAAGAACACAGGTATGTCCACATTATAAGTTTATTGGATTTGACTGTATTGAAAACGATGAATCTAATTTAACTAAATTATAGGTGACTTTTTCATTCTTGAGAACGACAATGTGTGTTGCGTTGGAAAAGTTCACTCCCCGTCAGAGGACTGTCTTTTATTACAAAATATTATTCACGAAAAACAGAACTCAGTTCTGGAGAACGAATTCAGTTTAAACAGAGACGACATCTATAAAGAGCTGCGAGTTATGGGTTATGACTACAGCGGAGAGTTTCAACGATTGAAAAGTGTCCGAACAAATGACTTTCACAGTATATTAGGTGTCTGTGAGTGGAACGGAAATGTGATCACATTCCTGGACGCACTCTTACAGTCGATGGCATTCATCGCTCCTTTTAGAAAGTTGATGGTTCCTGTTATGATCCGATCGCTCAGAATAGACCCAAAAGTACTGTTCGAAGCGGTCACTCATAATAGAATTATAGAAGAGCCCAAAGAAGAAGATGATGTGATCAGAGCGGAGGCAAACACAAGAAATATGGACAAATTTAAGACAATAGACGGCGTGGAAGACAAGGCTGTTGCCAATGATATTATAGCGGAAGCAGAATCAATGCTCGAAGCATTGTCAGCGAGGTTCTGCTTCTTCAGGGCAGAGATGCCATTTTACTTCTCTCCAAAGTCTAAATTACTTATCACTCATGGCATTGAAATCGAGGATATAATGGCTTTCCCTATACCCCGAAGAGTGGACACAAATAATCTGGTGTTAGACTCTTATGAGTTTATCCCAAATGAAAACCATAGCGCTATCGATGAGTGCGACAGAAAACATATCATTGAATATTTGGAGGTATAGTCTGTTTAGACATTAAAAGAGATAATTATCTCAAATTGTTTTTCAAAGGTATGCAAATCAATGGCAGCGAAACTCAAACAAATTGGTCTCAAAGGCATGAAATGCGATTTCAATTATCAAAACATTTCGTCCGATTTGTTGGAGAAATACAGGAATGAAAACAATGAAAATCACGTTTTGTTCAAACTGTTGGACAAATA
>JAQIXD010002384.1:0-10310 GCA_034699985.1 Minunthozetes semirufus | reverse complement strand
CCTTCAACTTTCTGCCCGTGAATTCAATTAAATTAGAGCAGAGACAGTAGTGAGCAAGGTAATCTTTGAAGAATACAGAGAAATTGCCTTAATGACCATGATAAATTGATGAAATACGTAAAAATGTAGTTTGAATACATTTCAATTGATAAAAATTGGTCACAATTTTGCTCGTTTGGGTGGGAATGATCTTGGTCAAAAGGTCCCATTGTTCCTTAGCCTACCCTATATCGCTTGTATAACTAAAGTAATTAGGAGTGGGACTATTTCCTCTTAATTAAACAAAGTAAGCACTTACTTAATATTTCCAGATTTTAGATAAAATTCTACTCCAAGATTATATTCTTGGAAATTAGCTCAACTATGAGGGTGGAAGTGCTGCCCTTCTCTGATTTCAAGAGCTTTTATAGAAAGAGAAATCAATTTGATTCTCAAATTACTTTTTTCACTGACTTTTGAATTAAATTAAACTCAAAAGAATTGATTTATTCCTAAAAGTATTGGACCAATGATTAGGATTTCCTTTGAATTCTGTTCTCGTCTTTCATTTTAATATTCATTTGTTTTGTTAACAATATTTTGGAAATGTTTTCGTATATAAATTGAAGTTTTTATGTCTTCAGTCGTTAAACAAATTTGGCGAACATATGCCCCACGAAAACCATATTTCCAAATGTAATTACATAATAATGGTAACGGTTTTGATGATTCCCTTCCCAACACCCAAGGGATAGACATGAAAAACAGCACTCGATATTCATAATTAGGTGATATGGCGTTAACTCTCACATTTCATGAAATAAAATTGATGCACCTTGATCGTTTCAATTTATTATTATTATACAAATGGAGAATATTCCGAACTCGAGAGCACTGGTAATAGATGTAAATCCTTTGTTAAATGGCTTAAGTATTGTGTGTTTATGTTATCCGCAAAACAACAGAAACAAAAACTCAGATTTTGTGTAAAAACATATTTATATTCATTTTTAATATAATGTAAAGACTTTTCTGTTTAATGTTTGCACAACTTTTTTCCCCTCTCATATAAGTGAGGAAAAGCACTACATTTGATTGCAAGACATGTTTGGCCACTAATTTACCGATTTTTGCTTTTATTTGCTCATTTTTCTCCTTATTTTCTGATCATATTCTGTCCAACTGTTAACAGGCTTTCACTTCAGACAAGAAAACAAGATTTCCTTTAAGTGCTTATGAGTTGGCTCTCAATGTAAGCCAGAAATCAGACCAAATCTTCTTAAATAACTCAAGAATTTTTGTTTCCCAAATTTATTCGGCAATATCTCCCAGATATAAATATTGGATGCACTATAATATTTATCAAGAACAATTTGAAAGCCAGTATAATCCTGCAATTTATTCCTACCTTTAAAAGATTGTTTGATAGTTTTATTCTTTGGTCATATAATTCATAAGTTTTGTATAATTTTTCTTCAACTCTTTAAATCGTTAGTTACTTATTCATGTTTTAAACCCACACTTGCAAGATACATGTATGTTTTAATTTGTCAATCAAATTCTCTTGGTTTTTCCATATGTTCCTGATTAGCCACATGAGCCCAATCTTTAATTGGCTTAATTTCTTGTTTACTATAGATTTTGTTGATTCAAGATCAAATATTTATTGGCAATCCATCGTTATCCATCACAGAATATGCCTCTTATAGAGTATCAAGGACAATTTCTGACATAAAAAAAAATTAGGAATTAAGTAGTTCTCTGATGTGGTTAAGGATGTATTGATTTTTTCAAAAGTCGACCATTTCTTGAAACTCATAACTTATTCGACACTTATTTTACGGAATTTTCGTCTACTTTTATCTGAACTTGAACTAGCTCAATTTAAAACATTCAGATTTTATAAAAAATATTTAAAATTGGCAAGTTAAATATGAATATGAGTGTTAAATAATAGTTTTGCAAAATATATCAACTGTGCCTGTATTTAAAAGCATTCTAAACTCACCCAGTTAAAAGTTTAGTTTAGACTTTTCCTCGGGCTTATTTTTGTATAGGTTCTTTTTTTTATTAGATCTTGAATATATCCAATTCAAACAGACGAAAAATGATAGTGAATAATACCAGGATTATTTGAAAACTTCATTGGGTTTTATTTCTATGCAAATTGAATAAAATCTAAAAATGGATTTTTGCTAAAAAAACAAAATCATCTTTATATTCAAATGTCATAAATATTTAAATTGGTATTCATCTGAAATATCTATTATTAAATATACAAGCTTTTATATAAGCTTGTTTATTACTTTATTCAAGATTATTTAACTTTCGCAAATACTTTATATGTAAAACAAACTGAACTCTCTCTTTTATCTTTTGAATGTCGCCGATAAAATTCCAAATATTTTTCATCAAACAAACGGACTTTGATCAGGAAATTGCCCGAATAATTGAACCGGATTCTAATGCAGGGAATTTATAAATAGCTTCCAGTAATGAAAAGTTGAGATCAATTTTAGGGAAAATTTTATCAAAATTATTGTCACAAAAATTAATTATATTTTTCGATCAAAACAACTGAAAAAAAAGGAGAATTATGTAACAAAATCCCGCTATAAATAACGGAATTTTGTGTCACTAATAGACAATATTATGAGACTTATTATTATTATTATTATTATTGAGAGTCTATTATATGGGCCAATGACCAAGGTAATCGAACTAAAAATATCAATTTACTATTTTAATTAATTTAAATCAAGTGGGATTTATTTTATTCTGAAGGTTTCGCCATGCCCACTTACATTTATAAATGTGTAACTTTGTAAATTGAGCCTAAATGTCAACTAGATGTTTTTGAATCACCTTGCTCATAATTGTGTCAAAAAAACAATTTTACATCAAATTTGATCTGATATTCGTTGAGGAAAATTTGATACAAGTAAAAGCTTATTGAATATTCTGTACTAAAAATATCATGTTTAGAGTCAAGACACGCATTTTGGACACTCATAATGAGTTTGTGCGCTCGTAATGAACCCGTTCTTACAGTTATGCAATTCATTAAAGAAATTGCTTTCACATAATGGGAAACAAAAATTAAAATTTTCTGATAAATTAATTAATTAAGAGAAGGGAAGGGAACGGAAGGGCCAACACCTAAAACATGTAATTAATCGAAGGAAAATAATTAATTAAAATTGATTAACATAAAAAAAAGTTATCTTGCAATTTCTCGCCGGGATAAGCAAATGTTACCCTATTAGACCATCGTTTGTCAAATTGACATCCAGGGTTAGTTTGTTTAATCGTAAAGATAAATTCAAAGCAAATAATTGATGTTAATATCGATTCGACAGAAATAAGAGAAAATCATTAGAAAAGAGGAAATACTGTATTATTTGCAATAAAATGCTTATTCGGGCGAAAAATATTTGCTTTGAATCTATTGTCTGACAAAATAATGAAAAACGAATTTCGAAAACAGGGTTGAAATCAAACATTTCAAAAGACTCGGATCCTTTCAATACACAATCAATTGTATTTCAATCGGGTTCTCACTCCTGAAGCTTTCATTCAAAGAGCAAATTAAATTCAATTCAATTTGAAGTAAAAGCTATTTGAAAACTTTGAGAGGACCAGGATTTTCAATTATATTGCCAGGTATTGCTACTCAGAAAATCAGGTGAATTGTATTGTAACTGAAATTGAAAATTCCAAGAACTTGGACAGAAATAACTTCTTTTTTTTGTACACTAAATTGAATTTCAATTTCTTAATCTAAACCTAAAATCTGTTCAATTCACTCCTCTCAAGTCTCCCCCCTTTGATTGACGCTTTTGATCAAATTATTAATCTATAAGAAAACCTTTTAGTTCTGATTGGACAGGGAGGCAGAGATGAGGGGAGAGCCAGAGAGTCATATTTGTATCGAATCTAATTTTTTTTCTGCGATAAACATCTCAAGTCTTGTTTCAGAAAGAGATGAAATTGTATTAAATGTTTTCATCTATTTTTGGGAAGTGTTTCTGATAATTGATTCCAGAATGACCAGGAAATTAGTCTTAGACGACCCCAACAACATTCAATAATTATTTTGACTATTTTTTCACTTGGCATTAAAGTGGAATTTTTCAAATATCTAGAAAATATATTGCTTCTTTCAATAAAAAAAATTCCAGTAAATAGCCTAGAACATTTTTTCACATTAAATTTTATGGAATTTTCTTATACTTTATATGAAATTGATTTTTGATTATCAGTTGAGAAATACTTGACTTTTTTCATATGGAAATCAAATATTTGACTTAAATATTAAAAATAACAGCTTTTGATCGGGAATTCAAACTTTGCATTCAATTTCATGAATAAGTAATCGAGCAATAAATTCAAGTATAACTTACCCTATGTTTCGAATCTTTGAATAAAATGACAAAAAAACAAAGTTTTTCCAACGAAACGATCAGTTCGTAAGATAACGATCGCACAGAATATATGGTTTAACAAAGTCCTGAAGTAAAGAGTTTTTCTTCTGAAGAAGAATCTGAACAAAGTCTTAGTCCTTTAACACTCGAACCGTCAGTTGTTTGAGTCGTTTTTCAGTCAATATTTTGCTTCTCTTAACCAAAATATATCGGAATTTGTAGACAAAAAAATTCTTATTCTGTTCTTAAGAGAAAACATTTACAGTTGAGACTAAAAAAGTAGTCATTTCTCGAACCGATAGTGAAGGTTAGGCTCTGAATATCATAGGAAGTGCTAAGAAATAAATTCTTATCTCTTACTTCACAGGACTTTACTCTTCTTCTTTCAATGTTGTCGTCTGTCCTCTCCGTTAAAGCCCTTGTCTTCAGCACACAATAGAGTATCTGTTATAACGCTTTTGATATAATGAGCTCAAGAAGTGTCGCAAATACTGTGAAAATCACTTCAAGAGATCAGGACTTAACCCAGTTTTTTATGTTGGGATCAGTTTTTGATTTTAAAGACATTTTATTCTTCTTTCTTCAGTTGAATCTCTTTTCGCTGTCTTAAGAGCCGAAGAACTTATGATTATTTGTATTCGAGACCAAAATAATCGGATTTCTGTCGCAAAACACAACAAATCAATGGATTTTTATATAAAAACTTTCAAAAGCAGTCGGTTTTACACATTATTCTCGTGAGTAAAACAAACACAAAGAACAGCCTCTTATTCCGACCCCAAAAACGTGTGCAAAGTGTCAGAACTTTCAAACTGTTTTATAAGCAGAACCTTATATACAATGGATTTGAAGACCAATATTCTGGGCCTTAAAGGAGTTCCTAATAGAGAGTGACGAAACGCATGCGTTTTCTGTCAAACAGAATATTCTGTGCGCTTTTTTTTATGTATGTGCTCTTAAACGCAAAACCAATACTACATTTGTATGGTTTGCATTTGGGAAGACATGAACAGAATATGAACTGAATATTCATCACTCCTTTCAATGGATGTTCAATGCATTCATAGACTGAAAGGCCCGCTATTTGTCATTCCTTTCATAAGTATTTCTTTTGATTTTTGCCGAAAAACGTCAATTTTCAGGCAAATTGTGTTATGGACTACCACTCCCACTGTTCCTAATCACCTTGATCATATTCATTATTCCTCGTGAAAATAATTCCGTAGTTAAACCATGGATTAATAAAAGCCAAATATTTGCTATATTTAGTCACTATTTACTCATGAATAAAAGTTGAAGCATGGTTAATTTCTGTGCTGCTAAACCTCTCTCAATAAGCCGGTCCACGAGTTGTCAAGAAATGGCACATTAAAAATGCATTACATAAGCTGTTTGCCATGAAAGAGAGGGTTGTTTTATTCAATTCAAAGCATTTCCATTGAATACTTGATCATTGATTCAGTAGTTTTGATGAAAACATTTTTCCTGTGAATCCATTTCCAAGATTTCAAAGTTTGATAAAAATGTTTTCTCTTATTTTTATCCAAAAATTTCATTCATAAATAAAAATAAACAGTTTTTTTGCCACAACTTTTACTCGGATTCTTTGAAAATGATTAATACCTGAGTTGACTGACGGACTTAACGTAAAAATAATTCTGATTTATAGACAAAACTTATTTTTTGGGCATTTTTTCTGAGAATTGATTCTCAAAAATATGTGAAACTTTCGACTCTTCACACGAATTGTGTTTTTGTTTTGTTTTGAGACAAACATTTCGTTCATTCGCTTTATGATTGATATTTGCTTTTTTGAGATGAATAATGGGTTTTTGTTTTACTGTTTGAGGCTTTACACACACCGTTCCCTTCATATGAATGAATAGAGTCTTTTGTCTACTTCATTATGTCTGACGTTTGGGATATTCACTGAAATAATGCAATTCATCAAAAAATTTGAATTCATTTTAACACAAACTCAGTGATCACCAGAATATTCTATATGAGAGATCTCTGGAGATTTTTTCGAACAAGGTAAATCATTGTTTCAATGGTAATCCTAAGTTAGGAAAAGTTAATTTCAGAATAAAATGTTTCCAATTTTTTCCTGGAAAATAAGTGTCGCTCAAGTTTTAAAGTTTGTAGAGTTTGAACCACCTTGCACAACCTCATCTAGGCCTGTGCTCCCACTCAATTCGCTCCAATTTAATGAAGAAATATATCTTTTTATCTTTGAATTAGTGTTGAATTCTGAGAATATTTTAATGAATACTATTTAAAGAGAAATGTTTTGAAACAAAGAGGTCTTTGACTGTAATATTCCACTTTTCCTGAAACCATTTATCACAATTGTAATCTTGTGAATTTTATGGCTCAATTTTAAAATAAAATTCAAAGCCCAAGAATAATAAACCAAGATTCAATATCGAGGATGATTGATGAAGACCTTGAAAATATTGTCACTTTTAGTCCATTAGAATTTTATTTCTATTTTTTGTGAGTCTTTTAGCGTATTGTTTGTGACAGATAAAGACATTTGGAAAGATTTATTGGTGTTTGAATTGCCCAGGACACTATTACACATATTAAGACAATCTTGAACTCTATCTAAGGCTTTGCTTGGATCCATCAAAGGCTTAACTAAGAATGGTCTTCCATTAATCAATACTGAAGATTAATTACAGAAGAATGTATTAACAATCTATTTATGTAATATTATTTCATATATGAATAGTTACATAATATCAAGGGATAGATACCAGGGTTTAACAAATCCCATGAAATGTCATTTAATAATATAATAATCCATCTTTTAATTGAAAGTTTCCAGTTTACGGAACTTGAGAACAGATTGAAATACATGTCCAGCATATTATGTCTTCCCCTTTGGATGTATTGCAAGAATCAAATAAAATCAATAGCTTGTGAAGAGTTCGGAGAAAAATAAACTAATTTTCAAAATAAAAATCTATTAAACCTTCAAATAAGAGTCGCTTAAAAAACTGTTTAGAAATCAATTGATTTGAAAGAAATGTTTATAAAAAAATTACTTTTTGAACGCAATTGTGTTTTATCTCACTTTTGGACTGAAATTCAGGCGAAACACCAGAATATGTTTGAGACGCGGATTAAGTTGTTTTTCCTTAGATTTAAATAAATGGCTTTTTATTGAAAATTTCATCAAAAGACTAACCGTTAGAGTGAATGATAGATGAATTTTTTTTATTGAAATAAAGGCTTAAGAATTATTGATTTATACCATAGAAAGACTTCTTCAATAGATCTTATATAGAGTGAGAGATACGTCCGATCGGGTGATGGATCGGGTACTTCCATGTGTTCCAGCACTCAGTGCAAAGAAAAACATGTCTTGCGATAGGGATGACATAAATTTTTACACAGGAATGACATCTTAACCAAAAGACATGTCATTATTTTCATATTGTTTTTCAAGTTTTAAAAAGTAATTCAAAGGAAGAAATCAAAAACAAAAATAGATATATGTTTTTGACACAAAATCCTGTTCCTCTTGCAATTTAAGACTATTCGGGTGACATTCAGGATGTTTTTAAAGCTCAATATAAGTAACTCTTGTTTTTAATCAAATCTATGAATTGAATGAATTTAATTCCACAATATTTCAGGCATTTGAGCAAAACATGAAAACCTAACGATGAATGACATGATAGATGAGCTCAAATGCAATCATCAAAACTATTCCGATCAATAATCAACGGATAAGTCATAGAGCCAGGGGTTTAGAAAAAAGTTTATTACATACTATCGTATATCAAACGATAATTAAATAAAATGTATCCTTATATCTGATATTTACTCAAACTTATGATTTTATTTACTCCAGACTACTCTCTTGTTAATTATCTGCTAATCAATTCTCGGTATCTTATTTAAGATACTTTTATTAGACCTAAGGATAGTCTTCAATCATTCATTCAGGTCTGAATTGAAATAATGTTTTTCCGATGATTATTAGTAAAAATAGACTCTTGACAAGAGCAGAGTTAATGTATGATGGTAATGTGCTGTTTTCTTTTGGCTCTGCCTTTCCTCTGATCGATAAAATTGAGTTAAGACTGAAGTGAATTTGAATTTCAGACAACTCTTGATGTTATGGCAAAACATTTTCAATATCTGTCCAAACATATAAAGTCTGCACTATTTTAGTGGCTCTGAGGGGAGAGACATAAAAAAATTTATTTAATTTCTGTGGCCATAAACACAAAAACAGCGGGACTTCAAGGATACAAATCAAATAAAACAATAGTCACTACAGTTGCCTACCCTTCCTCTGCAATTGTATTTATTGGCATTTGATTCAAAAGCTAATTCAATGTGTGGCTCAAGACGACCAAGACTTTCAAATAAACGTGAAATTTATTACCATGGTACTTCTATTATCATTTAATTTAATAGATTTATTCAACAAATAAACGATTCTTTTTATTATGATCTTGGCTTCCATTCAATGGCAAAAGCCTTATAAACATTTATCCTGTTCATTGAGCTGATAGAATGTCAAATGATTATGGCTTTCCATTGAATGGCCCCCAACTCTTTGCACATCACATTTCCGACCAAAACTACAGAGAGTTTTATTCTCAAACAAAATATTTATTTCATTTCATTATTTTGTTGTTTTCTTTCCGTAAATAAAATACAAACAAAAACTACAGAAAAGAAAACAAAACTATTCTTTCGTTTGATATAAACGTCGGAAAAGTTGTCCCAAAATATGTTTTCTTAAAACCCTTTTAAGGAAATTGTATTTCAGTTACGCATATATTATGCATTAAATTGGTTTCATTCAAACAATTTATAGAAATTGAAGACTATTTTTGATGTGTTTGTCATCCATTGGACTAAATTGAAACGAGTAGTCCTTCCTATCGAAGTAATGGCATTAGATTTATGGTTGTCTTAAGTCATTGTATTAGATTTGGTGATGGAATTGAATTTTATATGAATTTCAAAGTGATATCAAGGAAGAAGGAACACCATAATACTTTCCCAGATCATTTGCTCTCCGAGCATTCCCTTGAGTATAAGAATTTTAGTCTCCCATCACTTTAAATTTATCTTGAAAATTATTGATTTATTGCAACATCAAAGTTTTGAAATAGATTTTATCTAATATTATCAAAGCCAGGAACAAGTTGAGCAAGCTACTTTCAATTGAAAAGAACTATAATCTATTGAACATTCATTCAAAAGATTTGTAATCTTTTAATTGACTGCTTTCGGCAATAATGGACTCAATTAATGTAAACTGTTGACAACAATTCCCTTCAATCGCATAATGGGATTGAATAATCATGGTGAGTTTGTTGGCCAAATACTATTGCGGAGGATTGAAAACAGATTTCCTAATCCTATTGAATTCAAAGAAACCTTTTTTTTGTAAACACAATTCGCAAACCTATTAACTAATGACTCGTTTTTTCCATTACTTTAACCAAATGTTTGAATGTTTTACTTCATTCAGGTTTGCATTCAATTCTAGAAAATTAGACTAAAAGGCAGTCCTTTTGTAATATCGGGAAAGACTTCAAAGGGAGCCTCACATCGAGTTTAATCGATAGGAAAACAAAAACAACAGATATATCGGGAAATAAAAGCCTTTAACTGTGAAATCAATTCGCTTTTACTCCCGATTTCAATGCATTATGTAAGACATGACTGATTGAAATCAATGTCTAAACTTATGTTCATTTAATGAGTATTTGAGCCAAACTTAGTTTCGGAAAAAATAAAAGTTCAAAAGTTCATTGAATTTCAAATTCAAGGAATAGCCAATCAATTGATGGAATGCCTTAAATTCAATGAATATTTATTAACATTTGTCTCAGACCTCCCAATCAAACGATTCTTTTGGGTAAAAGTCATGAA
>JAQIXD010002383.1:0-10313 GCA_034699985.1 Minunthozetes semirufus | reverse complement strand
ATCTAGATAATCTTGCACCCTTTACCACCGATTCACTTAATCTTGCACTGCAATTTTAAGTCCGGGGAAACGGTAAAATTATTTTCTTTTTGGTCTCATTTTTATGGCCTCCGAAACACTTTTGCAGACATAAGAACACAAAAAAGTATATAAAAAACATTTCTCTCTCTAAAGACATCAAATCAAATGAAAAGATGAAAATTCTTTTGCCTTTTCTATCGATTCCCTGTTTTGACACAATTTTCTCCCTCTTTATTGCATTTCACGACTTTTTTTCTGTTTCGCCAAAAATTATGTCTGAATTTAAGTCAAATTTTTTTTCTGTTCATAACTTTTATAAGAAATTTGATGTTAAAGTGAATACACTTTTTGAGCTAATTTTCGTCTTAACCTTAAGGCAAGTGTTGTGTCCTCTCGTCTAATGTCTGATCCATTAAATCATAAAAGTATTTCTCTGTTTCGCTTCTTTTGAAAATAAATGTCTGACATTTCAGACCATTAAGTAATCGATTTAATTAATTTCATCTTTTATAGAGAGTCAACTGAGCCACTGAGTCAGTGAGTGAGCTAGGTGCTATTTCTGTTAGGCCCTGTTATCTCTCTTTCATGCGTCACAACTTATCTAAAATAAGCTTATCTGTCATAATATTGTAAAGCATTTGATCTGGAGCTGAATAATAATTAGGATAAATTAAAATTTAATTACTAATTAAATAGTAACTAGGTTAAAAATAAACATTGTCTTTTTTGAATTATTAATCACATGTACTTGTTTAAATTTTTAACTTGATTAGATGACATTTTTGGCACTAATGTTAAGCTTGGTTATTCTATTGAATTTTATGTTTTCTCTTCGCAAATATTAAATATTGAAAATAATAATGAAACCATGATTACCATTACCATTACCATGCTACAAAATTATCATATAAATGAAAAAAAATATTCTGATATTGAAAATAAAATTCTTTCAAAATATTTCCATTATTTAATGAGATATTTAGAGAGTAAGCAAGCAGAAAATTTATTAGCTGGATTACGTGCCAGATACGACATCATACACTTGGGACCAAACGGATTATTTGATCAAATTATTTTTCGGAGCACTTAAAAGGGAATTTAAAATATAACACTATTTTATCTTGGCACGAATTTATCACGCTAAAATAAATAACAAGGCGAGTTTCTAATTATATTGATGGTGGAACTTTTTTTAGACATTGTCCGTTTGGTATTTAAAATCAATGTTTGAATTAATTACAATTTGCTTTGAATTTCTGCAAATATTTGCACAGCACTGGTCTTTCCATCCCTTCCCTTCCCTTTCAAACTTTGTTTGATTTGATTTTGAATCCAATTTTCAAAAACTAGTCTTTGAATACATTTTGAAAACAATTTGGGATTCACTGAGACTTCCAGAGCTCTGATTATTTAATCAGAAATTTTGAAAGTTTATAATAATTGAGTGAAAATCATAAACAGAATAAATTATTTTTCACTTCATTCGGTTGGCGCTGAAAATCGGCGGTTAGACTGTTAGCACTGGAATTCCTGTTTACTCATCACTTCTAAACATTAGTCAAAACGATTACATAATTTAATGGCAAATGAAGTCATTTATTTAAAGAGCGGTTCTGAGCAGTGATAATCAGGAGAGATGTTAGAGATCAGGGATGCTCAAGCAATTCAACTCTTAGAATGGCCTAAAAATCAAATTTTTTGGATCAATACAGACTGTTTTGTCCTAAAAATAGGCTTAATATTTGATTTTCGGATAGCCTAGAAATTATCATGCTCCTTCTCCTATTTTTATCCGATTTTTATGGGCTATTTTCAGATAACTTTCAGCCATTCCTTAAATATTTCAATATAACCATTACTATAATGTTTATGGCTTTGAATTCTTTATCAATATTATACAGTGATGGCTCGATTTGTTAGTCACCACCTTGCGCATCTCTGTTACTTGGATTGTGATCTGCCAAAACCAATTGAATATGAATACCATTCAATGAATGTATAATTTGGGCGAATATTATCAATCATTTGGTTTTTGTAATACATTTTCGGGAATAAAACTATAAAATGATATTTGAAATGTCATTTGAAAAGATAGAGTACTTGAGTGCACAGCATAAGTGGTCTGATCTAAAACATTGGGACACGTATTGAGAATTCTTAAAATATTTCTACTTTTGATTCCAATTTAATTGAATTCTTCTGAAGAATAGTTTTTTCTTTAAATTTGATAAATATTTGTGAAAAATAAGGGAATTTTTATCATTTTTTTTCGAGACTTAATTCAATAATAGTGTCGTAAATGGATTAAGAACTTCTAATTCGGTTTCGGTGTAATGGTTTGACCCCTTAATTAACACTACAATGGGGCTTTTTATATGAAATAGCTCAGTTGACATAAAATAAAATTTATTGATGAAAGTTTACAAAAATAATTTACCTAAAATGAGCTTGGTATAAAATTTTAGAATTTATTAGATTGTTTTTGTCATATTTGATGTTGCACTATTTTTAGTATCTTTACAGATCTGTAATTATTCCTTTAAATTTAAATGGCTAATACAATTAGTACAATTAGTAATAGAGAATATTTTTGTGTGTAATTCCAACCATTAAATTTTAATATGAATTTAATTGCCAGATGTATATAACTATTTACTCGATGAAAATGTTAATTTATGTAAATATTAATTAAAATTACATCTATTTTATGGGTTTTCATATCTGGTTCTAATATAATGTTCCTGTTATTTGCTGAGCAAACAGTTGACCAAAAAATAATTTTTATGCATTTAAACAACAAAATTGTTTATTCGGACGAAACTCATTAGTAAAATGTCATCTCATCTTGTTTTTTTAGTTACATTTCTTTTTATTTAGCATGGTAAAGAGCAAACCTAGGAAGTGAAAGACCTAATTTCCGTGAATTTCCATATATTAATTAAAAATCTTAATTTTATCAGGTTATTGTTTATTCAAGATAAAAGAAATTAGTAAACAATAATTAATTAAAATAGAGTACCTTATTCTCGCACTATATTCTCAAAGATATACAGTATGTTATTTTGGTCACAACATATTTGTTTATCACCACAAACAAGTACATCTACGCTTTTTCCAACCAAATATTTTAGCTAATCCCAATTGGTCCAGTAATACGGTAATTGGATGTTGCTTGTTTTTATTTTTGAAGTTTGTAAGCTTATACATTTTTCTAGTAATAGGATTTCGATATTTAAAAATAGGGTTTAATCTTGAAAATTCAGTGAAGCTTAAAATCACTTTAAAATGGCAGCTGGACCATTTTCAGAACAACTTCTGATTTGATAGCAGAGAATATAGAAAGTTAAAGATGATTGGTCAAGAATCAATAATCTTGATCATTTAGGTCTTTTTTGCTGACAGAATGAAAGTTAATCTTTAGTTTAGTTTCATTTGTGATAAGAATGAAATCAAAGCTAAAGAATAATTGAACTGAAAATCAAAAGACATTATTCTTTGACACTCTTTTTATCTTCAATTTTAAATCGTTTAAAAATAAAGACTTTGCTTTGGATCAATTCGGAAATTTGCGATAAAACTTTCCTGGGATCAGTTGAAAACCCAATAAATCAATAAACAAACTCAACAATAGTTTACTTCGAGCACAGAATTGATTGAAATTTTTCTCAAATGTTTTGTCAGTAATTAAACGAAAATAATTACTTCTTTTGAAACGAAAGGCTTATCAATGATTGGCTCTAAATTAATTAAAACGCTTAACTAAGTTTTACCCTTTTTATTTGTTTGATTGTATCTAGATCACATAAAATGAATTTAGAACCTCTATGTTTATATGGAGACCATATGGTGTATTAATTTGATATGAATTTCAAATTTTAATATAAATATCACAATAAATACGAATAGAAATGAAATATTTATTTGTATTTGTTCTTTGTTTGAATTATTGTTGGGTCAGTTGGTCATTCGGTAAGTGTGGATAATCATGCTCTTTTGAGTTTCATTCACCTAAATGAGCTTTCTCATTTCCTGTCATATTAGCTAATTGTCAGACTTTTCCGGATGTCTTTTCAGTGGAATAATTGGTACCAAATGTTGCAATCATTTCACTTGAATTTATTTGAATAAGCCTTCAAGATAACTATTCTTGCCTTGATCATATTGTCTTTTGCCAGACTGTCCATCCATTTAATTAAAATTTAATTAAAGCGCTGTTTTTTGTTAAAGAGCTTTTCTAATGAAAAATGTTGGTTTAGGTGAATGTCACAGTTTTGGAGGAATGTGTGGCGGATTCGCTGGATTCCAATGCTGTCCTGGTTTATATTGCAAGATGGAAAGCGATGACCCCTACCTCGCAGATGGAGCTGGAACTTGCATACAACCGCCCATCAACTTTCGAAGCAGAGGTTAATTCATTATATTCATTATATATTAAGATATTTTTGGAAATTTAATTATAATCTATATTTAATATTTAATAACTATAGGTTGTCGTGGAAGACAAGAGATGTGCGGAGGAATTGCTGCACTCAGATGCTGTGATGGCCTGCGCTGTATTATCAGGGATAATTACCCTGATGCAGCTGGAAAATGTTATTGATGTTAAAATGGGATAAAGTTGTTTCCAGAAAAATCAAAATGAGTCATCTAATAGTCATCTAATAGTTATCTATTAGTATATAATAATATTAATTATAAAGAAAAACATTAGAAAATCTCCAATTAAATTGAGTTTTTGAAAGATGAGATCAAACATTAACTTTCATTTTATATAAAAACAGAATATTCTTGTAAACAGATTTCGAAATAAAATCTATGTTTGTCTCAAATGAGTGTTTTGTCAATTGACTGAAAACACCCACACATTAGAAGAACTCTAATAAATTAATTATTTAAGAAAAATAAATTGACAAGGTTCAATTGTATAACTAACCCGGGTTACGAGCAATGAAAAAGGTTACTAGTTTATGAACCCCTGTTGATTGAACAAAGAATAAGTAAAACTTTTGAAATCAGCCCTCAAGAAAAATTACTCAATAAAATTGACGTCAATTAAATCGGATTATAATTTTTGCAAGAGATAGCCAAAGGGGAGGGGGTTTAGCCCAAACATCCCTGGGCTCGGCTATAGCAACTGTGAGCTTGTACGTTTTTACAAGTGTGTTTTTAATGAATACTTATATCAATGTTGACACAACTCTTAAACAAATTTGTGTTTCGACACTGAATTTCAAATTCCAGGAATATCTTGGAATCGATACAATGTTTTAAACATAATGTTTGCCCATATTTCTAACGAATCCACTGTTGAATGGATTCAAACTCATGAATAAATTTCAGTTACTTAAAGAAAATATAATCAGGACTGTTCTACCAGATAAAATTAATGAACAACTGAATGACGTGGGATTAGTTCAACTAATCCGAGTCTTTTATTGATAGAAAAACGTGTCTTTCATTAAATTTTCTTAAATACCAACCAAAATGATAGCGAAAATTAATTATCTTTTTTTTATGATTCGATA
Source organism: Minunthozetes semirufus (assembly GCA_034699985.1). Lineage (NCBI taxonomy): Eukaryota > Metazoa > Arthropoda > Arachnida > Sarcoptiformes > Punctoribatidae > Minunthozetes > Minunthozetes semirufus. Next base: position 4,767 of record JAQIXD010002383.1, on the reverse strand, counting down.
ATTTCATTAATAATTAGGAGGAATAACCGAATTTCTCGCTAATGAATGAACGAGATTCAAGTGAATGGATAAACACTTCGAGGCATAAAAGTTCCCAAAAATAATCGATAAAAACTTCAGATATAAAAGATTTAAATGAAATGATTTTTCTCCTTTTTTGTCTAATTTTTCAAAAAGATTTTGAATTAGTTTTCATTCGATTAATGCTTTTCTATTCATAAGTTTTTTACTGAATTTTTTATATGACTTCAAAATAATTGTCGAAATTCTTGAATACTATGAAAATCATTAGATTTCAATGGCTTTTGAATAAACAGACTTTTGTTGCAATGAATTCGAGAGTTGAGAGGAAAAAAGGGCTCTAAAAATGATAAGAGTTTTCCACAATCAACTTTTGCGTCTTCACAAATGACTGTGTTTTGGATCCATTATTTATATGGTCAGAGATGTGCAGCCTCGGGGACACACTTCAATCCCATTCATATTCACTCTTTGAGTGATACTAAAAGATTACTTTAATGAGGGAATAAAAGCCAAATAAAAAACTTCTTGTATATTATGATCACTATATCTTATAGAGTCCCTTCCCTTGGGGATTCAAGTTTTGGCACATTGACATCCCTGTTAGCGAATATTCAAATTACTTTTTTTCATATTCTTTAAGAAAAAATATATATTTTTGAATAATTTTGTCTAATATTCCGAAAATTCAGAATAAATTTAATTTATTCTCAAAAGTAAATGAAAAACAAATAAAAAGCAAAAAATGTGCCCAAAATATAAGTTTAGTTCAAAATATGATAACGACTTTAAGAGACGTTTTATTATTTCAAATGAAAATACTTTACTTAATAGAGAAATAGGAGACTATTCTTAACTAAAGAGCACTTCATAAAGGAATCGCACGAATATTCTTATCGCTAACGAACGGTAAATGTAAGCCATAAACGCCTGCGAAGACTTATTTATGCATTTGAATGGCTGGTTGTGTCCACTCCCGGCCATTCATTGGTGGCACAGTATGATTTTCAAGTATTGCCACTCAGGATAAAAGTGTATTTGTTATGCCTTTTTTCTGCTTCACTGACAAACACAATAAAGTCTGTGTCCACTGTATGTAAGGCCTGAATAAGTTTCTAAAGAAATGCTGTGTTTGTTAGCGATAGGGAAAGGGATTGCGAGAAACAGTGGCCTCTAATTGCAGGCAAATAGCATCCAAACTGCGACTCTTAGACTCACCAATAGATCCGTTGGTTTAGCCAATAACCAGGAATAGCCAGTAAAATTTGCAGTCCATTTTTCCTGAGCAAAAAACCAAGACCAAGATCAACCAAGAGCAACTCTTGCCCAACCTTAACCTTCTCCTAAAAAGTAATAAAAGTAAATGAATTCAAAAATAAGTTTCAATTCAAAGGAATTTGGTTTTTATGCGAATTTCTACGAATTTTAATATATTTTTCGTATATTTTTCGTATATTTTTCGTATATTTAATGTTATTTTCAGCAAATGATTCAATTACTCAATAAGAGCTGGCATTAGATTAATTTACACAATGGTAGTGGTATTTCTGGTATTTCTTTTACTCTTTTCGCGTTAGACCAAGCCCATTTTTTAACCTGAATAAATGAGATAACATTTAGCAAATGAACCCTGGCCACTCTGTTATAGCCCAAAGTTATCTATAGTGTTCACAAAGAGCTACTGAATGCTAATGAAAGGCCATCTGATTAGAAGTTAACAATAAATACAGGCTCTGTCCGGATGTCCCTAAAGTAATGGTTGTTTTCAAGTGTTGAGCGCCTAAAAGAGCCTAAATTTGATGCCATTCTTCACTACAAACCCATTAGTTTTCAATAGTAAGTCGTGTTTGAAATGCATATCAGTTTTAATCCGATACCACTTCTCGTTGTTTATTAAGTTTCGCTTCCATTGGCTTTGGGTTCAGTTTTAGACATAATTTTGTTCATTGGTTTGGAAATTTCAATTAACGAGATATTTACTGACAAAACTTATCAAGAATTAACATTTATGAGGGAATAAAATGACCATAAAATATTGAGTTTATCAAAATGTGGAAACGAGTTAATTTAATTTAATAACTCAACTAGATAAATATTTTTCAATTGTCATCCAATAACTGTAGCATATTTTGCTGGTTTGTTTTGAACAATCACTTGAGAGCATCACATTTTAATTAATGAGGGGCTTAACTATCTGATCCAGATGCAAAAAGAATAAAAATTGTTGTCGGCAAGATTAATCTTGGTGGAAAAACAATCGTCAGAAACGTGCTAGCTAATCTTTACTGCTGCGTAATGGCTTTTTTCTTGATTATACTCGACTTCAAATCCAAAATAGTCTTTCAATTGGAAGTTGTTTTTGATATTTCATAGAGAGTTTCAACTGAGCCGTGAATTTCGACTTCAATACAATTCCGGAAACTTTTGAATCGAAAAGTGTATCAAAAATAGATTAAAAGATCGTTCAGTCGATGGCTTTCGAGATAATGTTTTGTATTGTTTTCGAAGGGATTCTCAGAAATTAGTTCTGAAGAAATGAGTTCTTGTTATTGAAGTTTTGATTGAAAACTACTTGGTTTTTGAAAAAAAAGAAGATAAGTAACAACTGCTGGATGAAAATTCTCTCGAAAAGTTTAGGAGCAATTCAACCGTAAATTATAGAGAATCAGTTCTTTTTAAGCCATAACCACCGCTCCTTTCTCTTCGTCATATTCTAGAGTTCTAATCTGATTTGATCCCTGTCCATTCAATTTGGAAATATCTTGAAAAATATTTGAATAATTCAGCGAAACCTTTGAAATAAAACTAATTATTTCAGAAATCCTTTGAATTTAAATTTTAATTCAGTTTTAATGCCTTTTTTGAAAAATCAATGAATTGTTATAATAGACACGAATTCCAAGAATAGACAGAACTGTTCCGATCATATAATTAGTATTATGTCGAGTGCTCTCAGTTCTTATGAATGACAACCCTTTCATCCAATTTGAGACCCAATGCTTTGATTAATGGAAACGAATACTGAATAACAGGATATATTATTTTTCTTTCCTATCACTCAATTATCTGAAAAATGTGTCCAAAAATTTAATTAATTTCATTTTCAGCTCAGATTTGTTGTGAAACTTTAATTCCAGAATCCAAATAACCACGAAGTATAAAGATAAATGAGCAATGAATTTACGCCATCAACATTTCATCAACATTTTGCTCAACTTTCTGTTTGCTAATTAAAAATCAATAAATTTATTCAAAGTTTTGATGACTTATTTGACTCTCAATATGAGTGATCGATAAATAAGTACACTTTTGGGAGCTATTGATTGCTGGAAAACATTACCGATAATTGAACTGGGTGCTAACATGTATACAATTGGTTTGATCATGTTACTCTGGAATTTATCTGGATATTTAGCAATATTTACCAAAAAATTTATAGCAAACGAAAGCAATAAAACATTTTAGATGAAGAATGTCATCGATTTTCCTTATCTACTGTTACTCTTGGCATATATTGCCAATACTATTAGCAAGGTACTTGACGCTTTGCTTGATGTTTACACTAGGATTTGTAGAAAAGTGTGATTAGAATGATATTTGATCCGTGATATACCACTCCAATGATTCTCCAGAATTGATTACTCGCTACTAATTTGTATGCTCCGACTCATTCGTCACAAAAGTCCCAGTACTAATTCAATTTATTAATTAACAAGTTTAATTAGCAATATTACTAGATAAAACAAACTTTATTAATATTTGCTCACTTATATGTTGGGAAATAATAAGTGCTTTTGAAAAATAAGGGAAAATTTTGGTTTTTAATTATATTTGAATAAAAGTCAATGTTTTTCATCTTTTCTCTTATTTGAATAATTCAGTCCTCTTGGTTAATGACATGTTTGATATATAACAGTAATTGAAATTCGAACCCATATTCACCTTTATTTACATATTATCTCAATTTGAGAGATAAAACGATTTTGACTCTGAATTGAAAAATGAAACTTTTGATCGACTTTTTCAAAGAGCATTTGAAAAATTGTAGGCAAACAAAAAATAATTATCTCGAAAATAATAGATAAGCTATAAATTAAGCGCCGGCACAATCTCGAGGCCTGAAATTTTTATCTTTCTCTGAAAATTATCAAAAACACATTAATAGATGTCTTTTATTATGAATACAACGAAATGAACTGAAAATTAATTTCAACTGAAGTTTGAAATAAATTAAAAAGTTTTTCCTCCAAATCTGTTTTGATTACATTTGATAATAAAATCTGTGAATTTCACTCCGAGCTATAAATCTGAATTACAATTCTGAAAACTTTGCTGATTAATGGACATATTGTTCAAGAATAATTGATTAGCAAAATTGTTCCGAACAAATAATTATTAAGAAATTCCATTTAAACTCGTATTCATTGGTGAAATTGAATGCAATAATTAATTACATTTTTATCTTTTCCTTCTTTTCGCTAATTTCAGAGAATATCCGCAGTTTTGGTGCCTTTTATAGCCTATTATTGTTTTTATATGAAAGCCGTTTATTATTCTTAATGTTGTATTACTTTTTGCTTTCTTTCAGTCAAACTCTTATGGCGTTCCTTACGTAACAGCGAGGAAGAGCATCAGATATTGCTCTTGCAATCAGATTCTTGGTATTTATAGGACTGACAGTTAGATTCAAAGTGTCAGAGAATTGGGGAGAGAGAGAGAGAGAGAGAGAGAGAGAGAGTGAGAGAG
>JAQIXD010002382.1:0-10316 GCA_034699985.1 Minunthozetes semirufus | reverse complement strand
CAGATTTAAGCTATTTTAGGAATAATCTTAACCTATTTCTAACAAAACTAGCAAAAATTTTGGAAATCATCTCAAATCATTCGCGTCAAAAAAGTCAAAAAACCGTGCAAAGACATCAAATAAGTAGCACTTCATGCTATAAAACAGTGAAAAAGACTGTATTGTTAATAATCTTTTTCTGTTTGTTTCTATTGTATAAACCTTTGATAAACTCTATTCCGGGGTTTTTACGGAAATGAAAACTTCGAAGGGATTCCCGTTTCACTCCCGGCTTTTGAATATCAATTACTTTCCCTCCCGTTCCCGGCCGGGAGGGAGTGAAAGGCGGGGCCCCGGCCAGGGAACGACTCCGGAGTCTAAACCCAATAACACATTTTAATTGGAAGATTATCAGTATGAATCATCTTGTTATTATATGCTATAATTTAGAGGTTATAATACTAATTGACTCATTCTATAAGTCTTTTTAGATTAGTTTTGAGCAGAGCTCACAAAAAACCTCACCAAAGCTCAATTACGTCAAATACTGTATATTTGTCTGTTGACAATTGACATTATACCAAACGTATATTTTCTACACAAAATTTGAACGATTATTATACGATTAGACGTTTTATATCTTTCGCGGGTTTTTTGTGAGCTCTGGTTTTGAGTAAAGAAAAAGTTTTGTTTTAACTAAAAAAGCAATAAAAATGGGTTTATATTAATAATGATGTTCTCGGAGTAGAAAAATGATAATAAAAATTGTTTTAAAAAATTATTGATTTTATTGTTTTGAAGATCTTTTGAATTATATTATCATTTAATGTGAAATCTTAGGGGAAATGGATTATAATGTCGTCATTAAGTTATGCAAACAATTATATGACTAAAACTCCAACTAAACGTCGGAAACGAGTTCTACTGTGAGAGCAATAGCGAGGGGAAGGCCTTCAATGAATCACTTGTGTAAGAGATGGCAAAACAGAGTCAATTCACTACTGATATGATAGGCAACAAAAGAGTGGAACAGTCACTACAGTCACTACAGTCAAAGTCACTGCCAGTCATAGCAACGGCTCATAACTTCTATCGACTAATTCCGAGCATTAAGTGGTTTATAAAGTGTTGAACACTTGAGTCGTACTGTAGTTTGTCGTCAAACACACTATTATTCAAACTTTTTTATTCTCTCAAAAGTATTCAAAAAATATTTAATTACCGAAAAAATGGCGAATATTTCGACCACAAGTCTTCAATTAACGGACGACCAGAGGGGAGAACTGTCACAACATTTCCAATCTGTGAGTTTTATACTTATATTTCAATGATTTAATGATTTAATGATTTTCAATAATTTTGTGGCAAATATTACACTAAAGTTGTGAAATGTTTGTCAAAATAACTTTTACTTAACACTCGAATCACAAAATCATTTCATTGTTTTATAATTTAAAAAAAATAATTAAAGAAATTGTTTGAAAACAAATTACATTTGTTTGCAATTTATTATTTTGACTCAAATTGTAAAACAATTTGTTTTAATTCTTTAGATTTTAATTCTAAAGTTTAGATATTTGCCAAACAAGTGATAAATAAATGGACAGAATAATAGATTAATAGAATAATAGAATAATAAGGTTCTTCTCTTTCTTAACTTTCATTATGACTTTTATATAACATTTATTTAATTAATTATTGATTTAACGGTTTAATGGGTGCGGTATATGCGGTATGTCTTATGGATTGATCTAATATTCGGTTAATGTCTTCTTATGGGTTGATTCATGATTTGGGATGTCGTCAATCATTAGTCATGTCCTGAAGGGATGCAATGCTTCCAGAGTTAAGTTCAGTGAAACATACAATCGATGCCATATGTGAGACATTTGTCATCAGAAATACATTTAATTGGTTTCCCTTTTCCTTAAGTGGAGTCAAATATTTCAAAATATGGGAAAAATTCACTCAAATAGTGATTAAAAGTGAAACAAACTTTTTATCGCATTATTTAACGAAAGTTTAGCCAATGATTCATAAGTTTGGGATTTATTTCATTATTTTTAATCATAAAAACAATTTTAACCTCAAATTAGTTTTTTATTCTTCACTTGAATGACATTTTTGGAATCAATTATCTTAAGTCTCATAAATAACTGTTCAAATGCTTCAATTTTTTTTCGTTTAAATGCATTGTATTGAAGATTATCTCAAAATATTCCAAATATTCCACAAAAATATTTTTCAAAAGTTTAAGAGAAAGGTGTCGTTCCCTCAAATATTCTCCCCTCTACTAACGCCTAAGGCTCTGAATTCTGCAAATAAACAAAATACCAAAAAAATATAGACTTTTTTGACTGAAAACACTGACTCATATCAAATGTTGCACAGAATAACAGTAAATATGTATTAATTGAGAAATAATAAAACTAATAAACGATAAATACATTCCTATATACTGTATAAATATCTTCTGAAAAATAAGTTCAAAAGTATTTCTTTGATAACAAAACAAAAAACTTTAGAAAATATAATTATTTGATATAATCTCTAAGTATTTCACCGAAATACTGATTATTCATTTGATTTGAAATTTAAACCATAAATCAATTGACATTTAAATTGCAAGAAATATAATCTGCTGAACAAATAATTGAGTAAAAACTAAATTAACATTTGATATAAAAGTGGTCTAATTGTCTAAAAGTGTTATCGCGGTGTTTGGTGTTTAATGGAAACACATTTATCTGAATTGAATATATCCTTGAAATTTAGAAAATGATGTCTCAGTTTTAATCTCTTAAATGCACTCATTATCTATCAAATAAGTGATTGATATATTGGAACCGAAATATTGGAATAAAGTGATTCATAACTTCAATATTTTTCCACAAAATTAGCATTTAATCCAAAAGTCTTAGAATTTTTAGAACACTTTTAATTGAAATGAAATAAATAAATGAATGAATGAATGAATGACCGAATGATCACTCATTTCGATAATCTCTCAAAAAATATATGTCTTCTGAAATATTTTAGATTAAGGGCGGAGAGGGACAGAATGAGGGAGAGAATTGAAAATTACTCAAAAACTTTCAAATGAATAAAAATATTTTGATTTTACAGATCGATAGCGATGGAAATGGATATTTAGATATGAGTGAATTGAAAGCAGCGCTGGATGTTGTGGGTCTTAAACTTCCGCAGTGGAAAGTTAGACAAATGATTGAAGAACTTGAAAGGAAACGACCGATGGATAAAAGGGGTCAATTGGATTACCGCGAGTTTGAGAAATTGTGTTCCGATTTAAAAGCACAAGACGTGGCCCTAAGTTTTAAGACAATGGTCACTAAACGAGAAAATCTTCAACATTTGGGAGGAATGTCTGAGGCTAGTAGTGAAGGCACAACTCATTCAGTTCGTCACGAGGAGCAGGTTGCTTTTTCTAATTGGATTAATTCACATCTAATCCATGACAAAGATTTGAAGCATTTACTTCCCATCGATTCTGAGGGTCTGGAGCTCTACGAAAAAGTAAAGGACGGAATACTTCTCTGCAAAATAATAAACCACAGCTGTCCCGACACTATCGACGAGAGGGCTATTAATAAGAAAAACCTAACCGTATATACAAAACACGAGAACCTGACTCTTGCTTTGAATTCTTCTCAAGCGATCGGTTGTAATATTATAAACATCGACGCACACGACCTCTCAAGAGGGAAACCACACTTAGTATTGGGATTGTTGTGGCAAATCATTAGAATCGGTTTATTCAATCAAATCACTTTAGAGCACTGTCCCGGTCTCGTACAACTCGTCGGCGAAAGTGAAGAGCTCTCAGATTTGTTAAGACTATCGCCAGAAAATATTCTGATTCGTTGGGTTAACCATCACTTGGAAAAGAGTGGAAGCAATCGTCGAATCAATAATTTCACGAATGATATCAAGGATTCAGAGGTTTATACCATTCTTTTGAAACAAATAGCGCCGCAGTCTTCGGGTGTCAATACGGCTGCGATGAGAGAGTCTGATCTCTTGCAGAGGGCAGAGATTATGTTACAACAGGCGGACAAAATCCATTGCAGGAGTTTCCTCACTCCTCATGATGTGGTCGAAGGCGTTTATAAATTGAACGTTGCATTTGTGGCCAATTTGTTCAACAATCATCCGGGTCTGGACACACCCACAGAACCCCTTGAATTGGAGAATATAGAAGAGACGCGCGAAGAGAAAACTTACCGAAATTGGATGAATAGTTTAGGAGTTTCGCCGTACGTTAATTGGCTTTACAGCGATTTAGCCGACGGTTTAGTTATTTTCGAGTTATTCGATATAATAAAGCCCGGAGTCGTTAATTGGCAAAGAGTTCATAAAATATTCTCTAAATTAAAGGGATTTATGGAAAAACTTGAGAATTGTAATTATGCCGTCCATTTGGGTAAACAACTCAAGTTCTCATTGGTTGGTATCGCAGGACAGGATATTTCTGAAGGAAACCCTACTCTGACTTTAGCATTGGTTTGGCAATTGATGCGCGCCTACACTCTTAGTATTCTAACTCAATTAGCAACAGAAGAGAGTAGTGGTCAGGCAATCGTTGAATCAGAAATTGTCGAATGGGTTAACAAAAAAGTAAGAATTATTCAAATATTGAGGGAATGGCTCTGACTTTGGTTTAATTTACAGTTAAAAGAGGCCAATAAGTCATCAATGATTCGAAATTTTCAGGATTCGAGTATAGCGTCTGCTCTTCCAGTTATTGATCTCATCGATGCCATAAAACCCGGTTCCATAAGCTATGGACAAATATTAGGGGGAAATACACCTGAGGTTAGCACTCATTTATTGAATTCTGTTTCGAATAACTTTTGAATATTATTTATTTGAAAAACAGGAAAAGTTAGCGAATGCTAAATATGCGATATCTATGGCCAGAAAAATCGGAGCCAGAATTTATGCCCTCCCGGAAGACATTTCTGAAGTTAAACCTAAAATGGTTATGACTGTCTTCGCCTGCCTTATGGCCAGAGATTACATTCCAAATATGGGATCCAAAAATCAAGAAAATAATTCCAATGAATAGAAATACAAAAAATACAAATAATATCACAAATAATAACTCATAAGTCATTCCATTCAAACATTTTTGAACATAATTTTGTAATTAATTTGATTAACATTTTGTGCCTTAAAATCGAACTTTTGTTGAATTTTATTATCATTTTATATAAATTGTATTTCAGTTTTAAAAGCCATGACTTTTCAGTTGATTTTTGATCGACCGGTGCTATAGATTTGCGAATATTTTCTTTTATAAACAAAAAAATGATTTTTAATTAATTAATCGAAAGTTTTATTAATTATTAATTATTTACATATTTTTAAGAAAAAAAGTGATTATTTTATAATCAAATTATGTTATGAATTGTATTTATAGAACTTAACCGCACTTCCGGTTAATGCTGTCATAAAATAATTATTTGTATTGAAGTTATGGATTAAAGACATGTCCAAAACGGGTGTTTGTGTCACTAACTTTTGCAGACATTCACCAGAATTTAAGTCCCAAATGAGCGCTCCGTTCGATGACTCGTCGGCGGCGCATATCAGTGCTGAGTTGGCATCGGATGGATTGGCGAAAATTCGGGACCGACTCAGTTTGACCTGTTGTTTACCCCCTTCAAAGATATGGACCACTTCTGGTTGAATATTGCGCTCATCGTTGGGATGAGTCACTACTTTAAACTCCATTACGTAATGAGTCTTTTTTATGTGTTTAGAAGAGGGTCGACATGAAAGCAGAGCTAATCCCAGCTTTGGCTCGAAGTGGGCCGAACCAAACCGACCTTCGATTGGAATCTTATGAGGAGTGAAGTCAGAACTTCTGATCGTATCATTGAAAGCCTTTCTCTCATATAAACTAAAATTTTGAAATTGTGTCGAAAGGATTCCATTTATTGGACCGTCCGATGACTGGAATTCGATTTGATTGAGTGATACAACCGGTGATGAGTCGGAACAGTTTAAGTGGTCCATATGTGAGGACATCATTCTGGTATCAAACAGAAGAATTCGTCCGTTATTGAGTCCCACAAAGAATTCGTGTTTGTTCTTAGGGTTAAAAGTGACGCTCCAGGGAGTGGTGTCCTCTTCTAAATTGTATGATATTATCGAACACTTGTTTAGAAGTGAAGTCAGTTTTACAGTTTTATCTAAAGAAGTGGTCAAAACAGTTCCGTCGTAAGCATTGATCTCAAGATCTTTTATTGTCTTCGAATGAATGCAAATGTTATCCGATTTAAAGTCATTCAGAAATATCTTTTTAATACCAAATCCGGGAAATAATTGATTGTTTGGATTGGGCTGAGAGACGGCTATTATTTCGAAAAGACTGGAATAACCCAAATGACGACAATCACCGGAACTATTCATTTCTATTTCGTGAACCAATTCAAAGGAAACACATTTTTGTTTAAATGTCTGAAGATTTTTACTCTTCGTTACTCTTTGCTGACAATGAATGTACTCTTTCTTTAGTCTTTCATTTTCTTCTAAAATAGATTTCAATTTAATTGAGGTTTCAATTACTTCTGACTCTGCTTTCCTTCGAAGTTGTCTTTCCTTTTCTAGAAGTTCTAGAGCTCTGTCCCGTTCAGTGGTGTCGAGAGCCCTCAGATTACGGGCATATATAACACGAATGTCTTTCTTTTTTGCCTTTTTGTTGCATTGCGGACATCTCTGGTTTTGGGCATTCTTTGGGTCCAACCACTGTTCAATACATTTGCGGCCAAACAAATGTCCACAACTCAACGAAACCAATTGATGGACACCACTTGTGGTCCAAATTTCAGTACATATTATACAACTGTTGTCACTATTGTCTTGAGTTGAATAAATGGTTTCGTTTAATGTGTTTATGTCTGGCTTACAGTCATAATTGTGTTCACTTTGGAGTCTTTCCACTTCTTCGTTGACAGCATTTGATTCGTTATTATTAACATTTTCTGGGATCTCTTCATCTTCAATGATTTCTTCAGTATTTGATTCAGAATCTATAATTTCAACGGAATGGTTGTCTTCATCTTCATTATCAGTACTAAAACTATAATTATTGTCATCAATAAAATCCTCTGAGTCTGAATCATCGATGCTTTCATAGTCTTCATACACTTCGTCATCCATTGACTCGTTTGAACTCATCTTTCATTTGATGATCAAATTGTTTCAATTAATTTGACTCTAAATATATAAATGAAGATAACAATGAGATAATCAAATCAAACTTTGAATGAATGAATTAAGTCAGAGACAAATCGTTTGAATTTCAATTTGAATTACAAAATAAACAAATGTTTTTCATAAATTCAAAGTTTATATTTCAATGCAATCATTCAATACATTCAATACATTACGTAATGTTTTTCCTATTATTTTATTGGCTTCAGAGACACCTCTTATTGGACATAAAACTATAAAACAAGTTAGACTTTTACCTAAATTTTATGTCCTAATTATGTCCTAAAATATCTTTTTAAATAAGAAATACTTTTTATTTAAAACTTATTTTTAAAGTCAAATAAAAATTAATACAAAATATATTTTAATAATTTGTTTAAAAAAATAATATAACGGATTAAATATACTAAAATAAGTTAGAGTCTGAGAGAAAGTGACAGAAAATTCACAAACTATATGTCTGTATATTTGTATCTAAAATTAGATGGTTTGAGTCAATGTGTTTTTGATTTGATTTTAATTTAAAAATAGATTTGAATATAATATTACTAATTAGTAATAAAATAATGACTTTTTATCATTTCATAAATTGTTTGTTTTTGACGTTCGCTCCCATTGTTATTCTGTACAAATATTCTTCTCTGTAAGTCTTTCTTTTAAATTATTTTATTTATCAAAATTTCCTCAAAAACTCATTGATATTCTTCTGTCAATTATAGCTCCGAATACGGGACTATCTGGAGGGCTGGCACTGGAGTTTTGGCTTACGTTGTGACTCAAGTCTGCAAATTATTGATTATCGCAGCAGTTATGACACCAAACGCTTTGTGGAGTCATTTGATTGATTGCATCGGAATGTATTGGTTTTTAGTGAACCAACAAAAAGCAACCGTCGCTTCCGTTAAGATATTAAGTGAGCCATTGATTATCACTTATTGAGTGATTTGTTCGAAAACAAATTAAATATTGTCTCTAAAGGCATAGCTTTGGGCTGGAGTTTAGGCGAATCGATATTCACTCGATTAGTAGATTTCTATTTGAACGCCCGATCCCTTCAATTCGATTGGAATCATCTGATAAGTGCCACCGAAGCCAACATTGTTTTGGTGAGTCTTTGAATCATAATTTGCCAAAAAATTGACTTTTTTTGTTATCAATTGTGTGACCATTAGTTGCAAAACATAAGCATTTGTGCGCTTCTCTGGCAGTGGAACAGAAACGGAAATAAATTGTCGGCTCTTATTATAATAACTTATTTGATGGCCGTTTCCTTATTTCAAATGAGTTTATTGAGTAAAGTCGGGACCCTTTTCGGTCTCTCAACACTCACTCTGTTCTTAACTAATTAAATGTCATTTGTTTTACAATAAAATACATTTCAAGTATTGTATAAAAAGTGATTAAATATTAAATATAATAATAAATAGAAATTAAATTATAGAATAAAATCAGAGAAAAAGAAATGTTTTATAAAATGAACGAAAAATTTGTTTAAATAATGAAATGAAAATATAATTCAAATCTTATGTCAGATATTATACAATGAAAGCCCAATTGAAACCACCTTTAAGTAGATGTGAGCCACGGGTGCTCTTTAATAGCGGTTTTGTCGGTCTCCCCGTAATCGTAAAGAATTTCTTCATTTTTATGGATATCTCTCAAAGCAATGAATACCAAATGTGGTCTTCCATTGGATTCAATTAGTTTTGTCTTACAATTGGGAGACTTTCGGCTGTGATTTATAAGTCGACCGAAACGACCGTTTGGTTTAGTGGCGTCTATACACCAGACCTTACTGTTCCAATTGAAGTAATACATATAACAACCGGCGCCAACCAATGCATACTTAACTTCTTTGTCCTAAAACAGAGTAATTGTTTATATTTCTGACAAATGATTCAATTGAAGTATAGATACCTTCGCTTTTTGAATGTCCACCAAATTTCCGCTGTACTCACAGATGAAAGACCCTTTTGGTATAAGTTGTGTTGCGATAACACCTTTTCCTTTGTCACCGAACTCTTCTACAGTGAGAGAGTCAGTCGGATCGCAATCGTTATTCAAATAGTATTTAATGAGTTTTTCTCTCTCGAGTTCTAACGCTTTTGCTGTCAAACGCTTTCGAGTGGAAGAAAGCGTCGGATAATATTCGGTAATCAGATGGTTATCCGACACTTTCTTTCGCCTTTCTGTGGCTTTGGTCTGACCATTCATTTGGTCTTTTGATTCATTAGTTTCACAATTAATATCACAATTATGTGAGTCGTCTTTCAATACATTTTTCTCATTTTTCACACTTTTCTTGGATTTTGTTTTAAGCTTTGATTTAACTTTTGTTGTCTTTGATATACAATTCATTTCTCAAATAATTGTAAATAATTTCAAAAAATAAATATAAATACAAAACTTATTTAATTATTTAATAAATTCGTTTAGAAATTAAAAGCAATTTAACTAAAAATTATAATAAAAATTGAGTTCAGTTTAGTTATTGTTATTGAAGTTATTGAAGACTTGAAGTGTTTTTAACCCAATTTTAACCCAATTTTTAAATCGTGTCGACTCTGCGCACACTCTGTCCACACGTTTTGTTTTTATTCAATGAGTAATACATAAAATACTTTTATATTTTAACTCAATTTTAATCTATTTTATTAAAATTTTAAGATTTGTATTAATTTAAATCATAATATATTAAAACTATTTCTCAATAATTTAATCAATTTTTTCAATAATTTAGTAAATAATTAAAAATATTTAAATAAATTATAGAAATATTGCGTTCTTTATGTTTAGTAGTTTTAAATGTTTGCTTTCAGTGATTGGTCGGTTCACTGATAACCGATTTAAATTTGAAGCTCTCAATAGAGTATTGAATAGACTCTATTGAATAGAGCATTCCATGCCATTCTCATCCTAGATCTAGACCCAGGACATACTGTATTCTGTAACATAATATCACTAGAATGGGCCAATAAATCTGAAGCTTTGAGACTTGGTTTGCATTCAGACTTTTTTTGGAGGTGGTTGGTTGAGGGTTATATACATAAATGTATGCTTAGCCAATCATGAGGGTGGGAGCCTTATATAAGCGCGTA
>JAQIXD010002381.1:0-10319 GCA_034699985.1 Minunthozetes semirufus | reverse complement strand
TCCTTCAAAACAATCGACGAATAAATCAATTCTCTTAATAAAAGTCCAAAAATAGGAGAAAATATCAAATTTTAAAAATAAAACAAAACAATCAAAACATAAATTCATATCAGGGATGTGCAAGGTATGCAGGGAGTCTACCTCTACATCGCATGGGTTTAACTGGTTTCGCAAGATTCATTTTTTAATAGGAGAAAGACAGTTTAATTCAATCAAGTTTTGAAACTGTAAATTTAAACAAAGTTTTTTCTTGTTTATATCAAAATTTTCAAGATAAATTATTTGGCAATACTAGCCTTCATGTTTTTTTATTCATTTTCAATTAATGTATAAAATTAATTTCTTCAAGGAAGGTAGATTTTTAGCATCTATTTTAATTAAAATAAAAATCAATTGAGTGAAATCTAGCAATAATATGCGAGTTTAACCCTGGACTGGGTGCGCATCCCTCAGAAAAGGTATTTTCCAAATTAAAATAGACATCAAGTGATGAAAAAAACCCGAAACTTGAGTCACAGATACCTGAGTGGATATTCTTGGAGTATTCACCAGGAATTCCAATTCACTAATTGCTGTCATATTAACGCATTTGGAAAAAATACATTTTATTATATTTACCGAAACAATAAAAATTCAGGGATGAGCAAGGTGATACGTGAGCAAATTAAAAACAATCCATTAAAACGCAATATGTCTAACATTTGAGCCAGAACGAAAAATGTTTACGCATGCTTACCAAGTAAATTTTGGAATTTAACCAAATTAACCACGGTAAAAATTATTTATAATAAAAGCTAGCAAGGTAATTTGGTGAAAGATAAAATTTTCGGCCATCTTGGTTATTTACTAGACTCAAAAGGCTGCGAAAGACTTTGAGCGCGCAACTGGCAAAGAAAATGAGCATAATAAAAGTGAATTTCCTGCAAAGAGGACACAACGGGTTTTTTTCATTCGCAATTTAATCCGAATAAATTTCGTATTGAAATTAAAAGTTCATGTTCGATATTCTCAGACTGGAAATTCCCTCTCTTTCTCCTCCTACTCCTCCTATCGCTCTATCGCAAGTTCATTTAATTAGAATTACAAATTTGACACAGCTCCATTAACCTTTTTGATCCGGCTTTAACTCGACTGCAATACTCAATAACCCAGTTATTTATTTGAGTGATTTGTCTTTCAATTGAATCTTTATTTTTTTCCGTCAAAAAACTATTCTACCAAAAATCAGTTTAAATCATTCCCTATCGGAAGGGGAGAGCCTGTAGTTGTCTGACAATAACGGACTTAAACTGTAGTTTTTAAACCGAAATAATAATAATAATAATCTTTTAATCAAAAAGTTTTTGTAAAAAATCTTTTATTTGATTCAACTTTTGAGTTGAAAAACAGTCTTCGGATTCAAGTTTTCCACGAAAATTGTGTTACAGTTCGTGCGCTCTAACGTTTCGCATACCTGTGCTGTGCGTTCAGTAATCCGCCTGTTTTGTGCTGATCAACGATTAGTGAAATTTCAAACTCACCTTTCAATTAGTGTTTTTCCATAATTGTGAGCGAAAAGGAGCTGCCATTTGTCCACTTCCTTGTCATTGAAGTTATCGGAAGTTTCCGCAAAAAGTTTCGTAAAGTTTCCAAAAAAATCAAAACAAAAACTAATGTTTAATAAGAGTTAAAAACATTTTTCGTATGTCTTTCCGACTCTCATAACAATTGGTGGGAACAGTCAATAGGTCTGTCCTTATCTGACATTGAATTACATCCTTTATATTCAAATATTTTGCTGAGAAGTATGTGTTTAAACAGTTTTTTAATTAATTCCAAAATTTATGACAAATTTCTTGCAATTCATGTGAAACCGAATATTTAGGTCTGATTTTCAAGACTTTCGCCGACTTTTTAATGCCTTATAATTGACTCAAAAAACGATTAACTGGTGTTTGAAAAGTGAAGAAAAAAGTGTTTCGATAAGTTTTCTGCGAAAATTGTCGTCAAATCTGCTGTGAATTCAAAAAAAGATTTTTTACTTCAAAAGTGTTGTGAAATTAATTCCTCTGAAAGAAAGAGAGAAAACGATTCGTCAGAAACTTGTTGTTTGCCTATTGTTTGCGTTAAAACACAATAATCCGAATCATTTTAAACTTGAACTGAATTTTTTCCCAACAAATCAATAACTATTAGACTCTTCACCAGCTTTTTATTCAAGTGTTTTATCCATTAATTTATTTATTTATTGTTTCCCGTAATAAGTGTTTCGCAATTTGTTTGCTTTTTTTGGATGATATCACACGAACCGCACGATTATAAACTTGCAAATTATATTCTGGAATAATTTCAATCTTGGATTTCACATTAATTAACAGTAATTTTGGACAAAATGTAAATTTATTTAGCGTTTGAAAAGCGAAACAAAACTAAAAAGATTAAACACTTCTGTGAAGAGTCGGTAAGTAATCAAAGAATTGTTTGTTTTGTCTTTAATTTTATGGAAAATTACCCGAAATTTACTCAAATATCGAGCTCTGTTTGAAAATTTCCAAATCAGTTACCTTTTTTTATTGATAAATGAACTTTATCTTGATAATTTCTACAAGATAAAATGATAAAATTAGCCAGATTAATGTTAATTCTGAATAATCAAGTAGTTATTATGAATATATTGGGCAATTTCCCGGTGTTATTTAGCCTTCCAAGTAATTAACCAAGGCTATCAATCTAATCTTATCCATAAACTTCAAATAAATTAAAAATTCGGTTAAAATTTTAGGCAAATAAATAGAGAGCCAATAAGAGTGAAGATTCGTTCAAGGTCATTATTTTAATACAAAAGAATTTGATGATGTGATCTCCAAATGAATTCTGGTGACAATTCTGTCCTTTTTTGAACAAGCTATTTATTAAAACCGGACACTCTCTCTCAATTTAGATTATATTAGTAAATACATGATAATATGACGCAATTTAACTAATAATTAGTTCATTAGCATGCTCAATTCCGTCAGAAATAAATTAGCATGATAAATAAAATTATTGATAAACTTGGTTTTTCTCTTAAATAAAGTTTTTAATATTGAAAACACGTCAAAATAATTTATTTGATGCTTTTCCTCGATCAAGTTATTTCTAATTGTGATGTCAGGATCAATTTCATGCTAAAAATATCAAGATTAAGAGGAAAACTAGTTATATAAAAAGCTTCGAAAAATAATTTGTTTTTCAAATGAGTTGCAAAAAGTTTTGAATTAATTTTCATCGATTGAGTAAAACATCCGATTCGTAGATCAGTTATCCAGAGCTGTAAACAAGAAGTTTTCAGTCAATAGTTTTGATGAAAGAGTGAGAGGACAGCCATAAAACCGCATAAAACCTCTCATAAAATACCAATCAATTGATTTTGAAGTGAAAAAAATCAAATTAAACTAATCTTGTGATCAATTTTTCGGTTCAGACTTCACGAGCAAAACAATCACTGATTTTTTGAATAACAATTTGTGTGAAGAGATGTCTCACTCGATGGCCGTCAACTCGACCCCTGTCCTCAACAACTACGGACTCCAATACTATGTCCACCAGTACTGGAACGACATGTGCGACCCCCGGACTATGGACTTACCCCTTATGAACGGCGGCCCCTGGAATCTGATGGCAATACTTATGGCTTACTTTCTATTCGTCACTAAAGTCGGCCCCAAATGGATGTCCAACAGAAAGCCCTTTGAATTGAGACAATTAATGATGTTTTACAACGCTTTGATGGTAGCCATCAATCTGTTCTTCTTATGCCAGTCTGTGCTATGGCTGGACTACGGGACCCGACTCTTAGACTTCAAGTTTCCCGACAATAGAGACCGATCGGAGCGGACTATGACTGTCGTCCGTATGTTTCACTACTATATGATCACTAAGTTTGTTGACTTCATCGACACTCTATTCTTCGTGATTCGTAAGAAGAATAATCAGATAACTGTTCTTCATATCTATCACCACATATCTGTTCCCATTATTGGATGGATCAGCGCTTGGGTTAGTCCTCAACTTAAATGATAATTGAATATAAGGTTTTGCAAAATCAAGGCTTATGTCAGCAAAACGTGTGTTTAAAACCTATTGAATAACAAACGGAGCCTTAATTTTGTGAACCTTTATATTGTCTCTA
Organism: Minunthozetes semirufus; assembly: GCA_034699985.1. Classification (NCBI taxonomy): domain Eukaryota; kingdom Metazoa; phylum Arthropoda; class Arachnida; order Sarcoptiformes; family Punctoribatidae; genus Minunthozetes; species Minunthozetes semirufus. Next base: position 6,169 of record JAQIXD010002381.1, on the reverse strand, counting down.
AAATTGTTTTGATTGAAACTTCAACTAATTGTCAATCCTTTTAATAGGTCTCTCCATTAATGCCTGTGCTGGGCCTGTTTGCCTTGCTCAACTGCACTTGTCACGTAATAATGTACTCGTACTACGCGTTGGCGGCGTTCGGTCCGGCCGTCCAGAAGTACTTGTGGTGGAAGCGATACATCACTCAAATACAGTTAACTCAGTTCGCAATCATTGGTATCTATGGCCTGATTCTGAACGTATATCAAGTGGACTACCCTATGATCTACCGAATAATGCCTGTAAGTCAGGGCCCGATATTCTTCATAATGTTCGCCAACTTCTACATTAAGTCATACAAAAGGGCAAAAAGGGCTGAACTTAAGGCCAAAACAAATTGATTTTGTCATTAGTTTTAACGAATTCTGTATTAAATGTGTTTTATTCCCACTTTTTATAGACTTTTATCAATTATTTTATAGATTTTTATATAATTATATTAATTATTAATTAATTTCGTAATTATTCAGAGCTCTGACGGACTGAAGGCTGTCCTCTCTATCTCTAAAGCCTGAGTCCAAATAGAGGGCTGACCTGTGGTTTAATTTTTACGTAACTATTAAGTGATTTAAAATCAATTTCTTCACAAAAATTGGTTTATAATTCAGTTTTCAATGAAATGAATGAAAAATACAATAAAATACTTATGATTTCAATCAATAAATGTTATAATTTAGTGACAAATGACTGAAAATTAGAGCAAAAAGCGATTAATTTAAACGAAATTAATATAAATTTTAAGTCAAATGACTATAAAATACATAATTTAAACAAAAATGCAGACAAAATGACAGAAAAAAGTCCATTAAATACGAAAAAGTGGCCAAAAGTCGGGAAATTAGACGAAATTCAAAGATATTACTCAATAATCGGTCCCCTAAAGGGAACGGTAGGGACCTTTAGGACTGTTGTTGTTTGTCGGTCGGCCTCTACTTCTTGCGGGACATCTCTGTTCGCCGATTGGGCCGAATCGAGCGACTGGTCCTGGCTTTGGGTCCGGTCTGGTCCGGAATCTCTCGGGCCTCGTGTTTCTTATGTATGAAAGCGCACCGACTGCCGAACGAACAGTAGCCGGAGCTGTGATAGGAGGCGCACAGCTTTGTCTTGTAGTTGGGAATGCGTTTGAGCTCATACTTTCCGTGTGCGAACAGACACCGGTCCCCGTAATCGCAGTACCCGTACTCGTAGTACTGTCTGCAGAGCTCCGTCTTGTAGAGGGACGGGTGGTATGAAGAGGCGGCCGGCTTTCGGCCAGAGCTGGACCGCGAAGACATGGACCCGGAGGCGGCCGCCGCCTCCATATGCATGCGGTTGTGGTGCTGCTGCTGTTCCCGACTCTGCGCCGATATGTGGGGCACGACCTCTAAGACGGAGCCCGTCGTGAAGGCACTCCTCTCCCAACAGATCATTGCGTCGTGTTTTGGAGCCTTCTTTCCGAACCTCTGCTCGAAGTCGGCCCTCAACTCGTCCATCGTTTTGCCGGTTAGGGACCGGTCGTGAACCCAAACACTGGTCACCAGTTTTTCCTCAATCGAGAAGTCGTCTCTTATGTCGTTCAGAGGTATGTCCCGAATGTCTCTGACGTCGCGGACATCCCTGACGTCCCGCACATCCCTAATGTCGCGCATGTCCCTGACGTCTCGCATGTGGTCACTCATAACCTCCTCTTCTTCGGCGTATTCTTCCAGTTTCGGTTCGGATTAGTTATCTCTTGAGCTCTTCGGCAGAAATTTTGGTCTCAACTCTTAGTCACCGAAACTTCTGGCAGTTTTCGGGTAAACTTCGGGTAAATTTCACTTAATATTCGGGTTTTGAACCCTTTTTTTCTACTCTTAACCACTAAAACAAATAATAAGACAAATATTAAACGCATTATTAGTTTTATAGACTTTTTATAGACTTAAAGACAATATTATTGTTTAAATGAAAAGAGATTTTCGGCAAAAATATTATTAAGTGTTTCTCTGGAGACCGTCTTATCGCTCATAAAGTGACCAAAAATTATGGTTTTGTCTCTCTTTTTGCGGGAATTTTATTAATCGGATCCCAATTAATGTCTCAATTATTAGAAACTCATCTTTCAATCAATTAGTGAAACAAATATCCCTTTTTTGGTCCAAAAAACCGGTAAAACAAATGTTGACTAAAATTTTGATTCTCTTATTAATTGAGTTTCAATATTAAGGCCTTTTTATTACGATATAATCCATTAAAGTTTGTGTCAATCCTTTCTTTAATTAATTATTATTAGTTGTAATAAATTAATAGTAATTAACAATTAGTTTAAGAGTAATGTCCCAAATGTTTGCCTCCTTTTCCTCTCATTCCTCTCCTCTTTTGTGTGAATAATAATAATAATAATAATTAATATTAAAATCAAAAACAAAACTATTTTTGGCCCAAATTTTTGCCAAAAAAAATGTCTTTTGATTTCAGAACTCAATTATTAATTAAATAATTAATTAAAATATTTATTAAAATTATTTATTAATTGTATTCAAACCGCAAATCAAATCCGCGATGTTTTTGAACTTCAACTTCACTTTTAAACTGTAATTTCAAGCATAAGTTCTGCTCGTTTGTAGTGAGTGAACACAATTTATTAGCCGACCGGACGCTGAACACAACAAATTGGTTTTAATCAATTGTTTTCTTGAGTTTTAATCAAATTTTAATTCAGTTTTAAAATTGATTTTTTTGTTTACAAAACGTGTGAATGAAATGCAAAACAAATAACAACTCATTTGTCGTCTAATGTCTGACAAATGACAATAAAACTGTTCATTAAATACATAACTCTTAATAAACCCCTATTTTGTTCCCCTTTTCATTTAAATTCAATGCGAATGTCAGCTAATATTACATGTTTTGCCGGTATTTAAATGTTACGTTGTTTACGGACTTTACTCAATGTTGAAGTCAAAGCTTTTTGGGTGTGATTTCGCCATTCATTCATAAATAACGTTTTGGGGAATATTTTTCGAAATTCAATTGAAATAATCGGCAAAATTGGAGTAAAAACAATTATGAAACACAACCAAGATAATATTGAATATCAGGTTTATATTTAAAATTTAGTGATTAATTATGTTTAAGAATTTTTGAATTGATTATCTGGAACATATCCTTGTATAATCTTGCACAGGTCTCTAAAATGTGATTTGCGAGCTGTAATCCTAAGCATTTTTGAAGTATTAGTATTACTTGTTTTTATTCTTGGCTTTGTTTTAGTGTAAATTCAGGTCATTTAGCCCATGTTTGGGTTCCTGGTCAACCAAAAGCTTACTACCAAGGTGATTTTCCCAAATTTAGCATGATAGCTTTATTTAAATGAACTTATATCTTTACAAAATTAGACAAATTTCAATAAATTCAATTTAATTGAACAGAATTGGTTCAGAATATTCTTAATTGGGATGTTTAAATGCTGAAAATGCTCATTCTAGCACATTTAAAATTAGGTAATTTCCTAAAAAATGATCTTTTATTCAATATTTTGAATATTTTTCAGGAAATAACCAAAAATTAAAATATAATTCAATTCAACAGGAATTCAGCCCTACTTTAGTTAATGCTTAACCCCCTGTCCCTTCTGGCAATGGATGGATCAAATTGTATGAGTAAAACGTTGCTGTCTTATCACCATATTGTCTTCGCATACTTGTGCAGCGCAGGATATCAGTGATATCAGTTTTTTTACATAAGAAGAACAAAAAACTAAACAAAATAATGACTCAAATGATGTAAAACTTTCTAATGGATGAGTTTGAAGGCTAACCAATTGAAGGCATAACCATTGTCGCTGAGCTGTGTCTGAGTTGTGTCTCGCGATCACTCTTTTCTTGATAGACAACTCTTTTTGTTGTGCTTTTGATTTTTTTCATCAGCGGAACCACTGGATGCTCCCGAAGAATGGATTTATTGGACATCTATTACACGAAACTCACGAATTCAGTCGAGTATTATGTCGACGACTACTGGCAGGAGGTGTCGGACCCCCGCACGAAGACCCTGTTCATGATGTCAGGCGGACCCTGGACTGTGTTCGCCTTCATATCCTGTTATCTGATTTTTGTCACCAAAATTGGTCCCAATTTAATGAAAGAGAGGAATGCCTTCGACTTAAGACATGTTATGCTATTTTATAACCTTATGGTTGTGCTGATCAACACATACTTCTTCTGCATATCTGTCTATTACCTCGATTATGGCCGACAGCTCTTTGATTTCAAATTCCCAGATAAAAATCGGCCCGAATTCTACTCTGACTATGAGTTTGGTAAACTCTGGCACAGCTACTTTTATTCATGGACCAAGGTCATCGACCTGCTCGATACTATTTTCTTCGTGCTCAGGAAGAAGGACTCGCAAATTACAGGTGATTTATGACTAGTTAATCATGGTAAATTGTGAATTTTATTTTTAACTAACGTATTTATCTTAGATTTGCAAGTTACCTTGATATTTAATTACGGAAGTTTTGCTATTAATTAATGCACTTTGAAAAACAAAAAAAATACCCAAATTCTTCTCTTTGAAATGTGTCATGGCCATCTTTTCAATTTTAACTAATCCAATCTCTTAATTGATTTTTTTGTGCGAAATATCCCGTATTTTCGCAAGACTTTTCATTAAAAAATAACCCGTAGTTGGTTTGATATAATTAATATAATTGATATAATTGACAATGATCAAAATTCACTGATAAATCAACAAAATAATTATCTCTTAGGTCTGCATCTATACCATCATTCAATAGTAAGTAACTGTGAAATGTCAGAGATGCGCAAGGTGATCAAAAATTGTACCAAGCAAAATTACCCAGAGAATCATGGTTTTAGCCTTTGAATAACCTAGAAATAATTTTACAAAGCTAATTCCAACTCTAACCAATTCCTAAAATAATATCACCTTGCGCATATCATTTTTAAAATTCAAAATAATTTTTGTCAATTGATAAGTTTGACTGAAAAGTTACCCATATTTGATACTAAACTATGACAATCTAAAAGATGCCTATTTTTGGTTGGCTGGTCATTAAGATAGCGCCTACAGCCGTATGTCTGGGTGTGTTTCCCCTAATAAATACAGTAATACACGTTATTATGTATTCCTATTATGGTCTGTCAGCGCTCGGACCGGGAGTACAGCCTTATCTCTGGTGGAAGAAGTACTTAACACAATTACAATTGGGTCAGTCATCGAAAGAACTCATAATAAACATGAGTTCCCTTTTCAATGGATTTCCTATTAATAAGAAAGTGGTTTTTGCCCCCATTTTTAGCCCAATTTGTCATTTTCGGGATCTATGCCATTGTTTTCGTTGTCAAACAACAGGGCTATCCTATGGGTGTCTGGGCCTGTATAGGTAAGTTTGATTTTATCTTGTTTTTATAAAGTAAGTTTTGAAAATTGCTGAATTCTTGGTGTTTTTCAATAGTCTTTCCTCAGCCCTTCATATTTGGAGTTATGTTTTATGGCTTTTATCGCAAATCTTATCAGAAATTAAACATAAATTTAATAAATAATAATAATAATGGAAATTATGTCTACAAAAGTGGTAAAACTGATGACTGGATAAGACCTTTCAGTTTCATCGATAGCAAGAGAAAGATCAATTGAATCTCAATTTTTAGTGAGAGTTAACTTTTCTATCATTTTTTTCAATTATCTTATGCAATCATTTATCAAATATTCTTAAAATTATACCAAGCTCATGTATTATACATTTTATTTGCAATTATTAAACATTTATAGGCTAATTTTAAAATTGGCTATATCAAAATTTCGAAACGCCTCGATTCACCGTGCCTCGATTCACCGTGCCTCGATTCACCGTGCCTCGTTTCACCGTGCCTCGTTTCACCGTGCCTCGATTCACCGTGTCATTTTTCACCGTGTAATTATTAATATAATAAGTCATATAATAACTATCGCTATAGTTGAATGATAAAAATACAGTCGAATCCCGATTTTGTGATCAATTTTTTTTCGACTGTATTTTGAATATTTAAGCAAAAATAATTTAATAAATAGGTCAATGGGAGCCTTTACCCATTCTGGCCACCTCTGATATTACCATTGAGTGATATGATACACATTTGATATGTTTATTCTGGTTCTCAATTTC
>JAQIXD010002380.1:0-10321 GCA_034699985.1 Minunthozetes semirufus | reverse complement strand
GGTTAATTATTGACTGACCAATTAAAACTCTCACAAATAAAGGTATTAACTTTTAAAGCAATAATTCCAAAATTTTACAATAATTTAATTATTTAACAATTAAACAAGATTAATTTCAACTGACTTTAATTAATTAGACTCAGGTTCTTCAATATTTAAATTTTCTTCACATACGTTCCAATTTATTATTTCATTTATTCAAACTATATTAAACCAAGATCATTAATTTTAATTACAGTTTTATAAAATTCCACAAATTACAAAGATAATTTTTCAAACTTATTTAAGGCACATAATCTCAGACCATTCTTTGCAGAACTTGTTCAAATAAACTCCAATTGCATTCATTGAAGCATTAAAGACATTTTCGTCCAAGCTATTCCATTTTTCAAGCTCGCACTGTTTGCCCAGGTTCAATTGGCAATGATAGGCATCCCATTGAGAGCAACACCAATTCATGTTATTTAGATGAGGAAGATTGTCGTTCTTGGTGATATTCCAATTATCTTCTGCATTAAGGACACAATTGGCCAGGTCGGTTCTGTTCGGGCAAATTGGCTTAAAGTTAAACACGTGGTCAACTGGATAAAATACCACGATTACAGCGAATGTGATGTAAAAGTACCAAAGCATTATTTTTGAGTTCATAAATCTGCATGATAAAAATCTATCAATTCAAATTAATAAATATACAAGATAAATAAGAAGAAGTCAATACAGGCCCAATAAAATAATTTTTTATTTATCAAGCATAATTTATTTCAATCTAGGCACCAATTTACAGTTTGTAAAAATTGTCTATAAATAAAATAATAACAAGTTTATAATTGCTTAAAACTTACGAGATTGAAATAAAAAGTTAATAAACGATTCTTGGAAATTTTCCTGTTGAATTGCTTTCAGACTATTATTCAAAATGATTTTGAAAATTGACTTAAATAGTCTTGCTTATCATTTTTGAAAAAATATATTTCTTGATAAGAATATTGCAGTAATTGTTTGTAAATTGTTGGCACAGGAATGACTTAATAGTAATTTTTCTGTAAATAGTCTTATCTTGGATAAAGACTCAAGTCCTCAGGGGATAAAAAAAAATTTAGAATTCCCATGCACTCTTATCTTGATTAATAAAATATATGGAGTTAGTCGAAGAAAAATAACAGGCTAATTTTATTGATAAACACTTTTCGTAGTTTTCGCCAAAAAGAAAATTCAACATTCAAGAATTATTTGAAACAATTGTGAAAAATTCATTATAGCTTGCTTATCAACAAGTTCAAACAGTTTTTGATGAGAGAATTCATCCAGTTATTTTATCACATCTACTATTGCATTATCTTGTGCAAATTGGTTGAGAAGTTTGAGAACAAAAAATATATTATTTAATCAAGATAAAATTCAAATTAAAGTTTGCTGAGGAAGAAAATTTAATTTCTTTTTCTTAACTCAGAAATGTAAAATGAACTTGATAATGATAATTCAAAATTAGCTTATTATTCTTGTTACAGTTCCCAAATTAAGAATTATGAAAAGTAAAATTGAAAACAAACTCAAATGTGCTTGCTAAAATTACAAAAAGTAAAACTTATCATGACAAATTCAATTTTACTGGTTATATTGTACAGGGTAATTTATTTCAATTTAAAATTTTGATTTTGCCAAGTTTAAATTTTATATAAGTCAAGAAGATTAAGACAAAAAATTCAATAAATTAACCATGTTTCACATTAATTTTATTAATGAATTTTTTTTATTGCTTGATAGGCTAAAAACTTTCGCGGGTTCCCATTCCAATTTATTGAAATTAATTTGCAAGCTAAATTCTAAAGTAAAATCAATAAATAAAGACAGTTTTTAAGGTAATATTGGGAATAAAAGTAAAATAAGATTGGTTAATTGAAAACATAAGTTTATTTCATTGAAAAATTAAATTGCGGTAATTTATTCCACTTATATCTTTTGTGAAACAAACTGATAATGCTCGGGATTAATTACAAAGTGAAAAGTAAAATGTTTTTCAATCCTGCTCCAATAAAATAAATTTCAATTCCATTTAGCTTAATTAAATTGAATCTGTGAACTAATTTACAGTTTGTAAAAATTTTATTATAAAAAAAATCTAAGATGAGATTTGCATAAATCTTATACGATTAAGACAAGAAAGTTTTTATATGATTTTTGAATAATAATCTGGTGAATTTATTTTAGATTCTTTTTAAAAATTGCTCTTTTAAATTGACTCAAAATAGAAATCGCATGATAAACAAAAATTTTGTCCTGGAAAATAACGTAGTAATAATAGTATTCCAATTAATTTACATTCATTTTTTTAATTTATAATAAGATAATCTTTTAATTTAGTTACAGTTTTTAAATTACATTAATTTGTTTCACCATTCGAGATTTATCCTTTTCTGTAAATCTCATAGATTAATTTAATAAAGTATATAATCAAGAGTAAATTGAAATCAAACTCAAATGTCAAAGGAAAATATAAAAGACAACCATCCCAAAAATTTAAATTAGTTTGCAAGGCTAATTCTAAATTAATTAATTGTTCTTGTTACAGTTTTAGAGCTACAAATTCTTGCAAAAATAAAATGAAATAAGGGGAGAGTCTTAAAAGAACGGAATAAATTTTGCATGGAAAAAACGGAATCGTCTCTTTTGGAGCTCCGTACTTTTTTGAAAATAACAGGAATAGAATAGTGGAATAAAAAGGAATGAATTGGATGACCAATAAGTGGTCAGTTAATAATGAGCAATGATCGGACTTAATTTGAGTGGTCAGTGACTGGTCAATCAATGTCCAGTGAGTGGTCAGTTACTATAAAATTCATTTATTTCTTATAATCTTAAATTTATTATAATAAACTTAATTCAAACTAACTGGACATTGACTGACCATTCACTGACCACTCAAGGAAGGTTCGATCTTTGCTAATTAAACTCACTGACCACTTATTGGTCATCCATTTCATTCCTTTCTATTCCACTACTCTATTCCTGTAATTTTCAAAAAAGTACGGAGCTCCAAAAAAGACGATTCCGTTTTTTCCATGCAAAATTTATTCCGTTCTTTTAAGACTCTTCCAATTTGAGCATTGTCATCTTGCCAGCTTATAATAATTTTATTCAAATGAGCAAATAATTTAGAACTAACTAGTTAGATATTTATTATGATCAGGGTTTAATTTATTCTATTTATATAATTCGCCATGAAAAGTAAATTAGTTTAACTAATTTTTCATCGGAGATAACAGCTAGTTAAATATTTGAGCAGAGTATCAGGTGTTGATCTAGACCTTTCTCAATACCAGAGGAGCAATTAAAATTAATTATCGCTGAATATTGTCACCTTGCAGATTGTAGAAGTAAAGCACAAATTCTTTGAAAATTCTAGAAAAATTTCAAGATTTAAAATGCTAATTTTAGCCTAAGTACCTTGGTCATCTGAGCAATGATTTGCTAATTAATTAATCCCATGAATTATAAAGCAATTAGAACGTCATAACCAAGTAATTAGTGGTAAAATAAGTGTACATCATATCAATGCCGTTATGCCATTGAAATCAATTTTGATTGTTTAGCCGATATATTAAATTGATCTATTCAATTAATTTAAAATTATCCACGAAAATTTTATTCTTGCCTCATTTTTATTCAGAAAACTGGATATATCAAGGAAATATTTTTGAAGATTAGTGCCAAATATTTATTTGAATTAATTTTCTTATTTTAATTGAAATGATAAAATGAAATTTATAATTTTCATCGATCAAAAAAGTCAGACAAATTAACAAATGATAACTAGGCTACCGTATTGTCAAACTAATACAGTGTTAATTGTTAGTTAAATTAAATCAAATTCATATAAAATTCATATAAAATAACCATTGAATGCAAGAATAGCCAAAAACTAAAATTTTAGTTTATATTAAGTAAAGTTCAAATGATATAAAATAAAATAAATAAACGTTAAAAATTACAGTTTCTAACTGAAGCCAATTTCATAACAGATAAAATTTATCAATATTGTTACCTTGGTGAAATACAAATATTACAAATACAAGAAAGGTTAATTATAATTCAGATTTGAATATGAAATATTTTATTCTCATGATTAAAATTTTGCTATAATCAAATTTACCTTTGAAAAGGTAGACATCCGAATAGAATAGTTAAGGTCACAGTTTGTACAAAAAGATTTTTATGAAAAAACGGTAAAAATAATAGGTGTTTGTTAAATAGATTAATATTACTTATTATGTTTGGTAAGAGGGTAAAGCAATTTCCCAATTAAATGTTAGTATAATTGTTTCGATAAAATCAGATAACAATTGTATTTTTGTCTATTTTTTCGCTTAAATGACAAATACTCTATAAAATGCCGAAACAAAGACCAAGAACTTTGTGACACAATTTCCACACATTTTAAACGTAAAAACAATTAAATGCATTTTTGATGAAAACGTTTGATTAGTTTTTAAAAAAACACTTTTTAATGAAAATAATTTATGTTTCGAAATGTTTTTGATTTTTGTTTATCTTTTTTTGACATTTTTCTCAATGTTTTAACTGCTCTTTCAATTTGATATCAGAATCATTTTACCTTCCTATAAAACAACAGCTTTATTGCATCTGTGCATTTGTGCAAGACAATTTATTGCACTTCCAATAAATAATACGAATTATAAAAAATGTTGTTTAATTTTGTGAGCAAAGGTTCAACTAATTATGTCTATACTGTGATTTTGTTGCTTGAGCATTTGGCTTTTGTAAGTATTCTACTTAATTTTTTAATAATTGAAACTAGGTTATATTGAGGAAACTCTGTTCAGTTCAAAATGATTAGATTTGTTCTTATTCTTAAAAAGGAATTTTATTATTGAAATTTTCAAGTTTAGTTTATCTTGATTCAATTTTTGTATTTTATAAACTGTAATTCTATTTGTCTGATTTAAATTAACTAGCCGATTATGTTGGTTTTTAATTATTTACCAAACTTTAAACAAGACTCTTGCACAGGATCAATTTAGTTTTATTATTAATATATTTTATTGAAGAATAAATTTATCAAAAATTGAATAAATAAAAGCTGTAAAAATGAGTTAGGTAATGTTCTACAGAATTTCATCCAAATAATTTTATTAATCTGGATATCGATTGAGATAATCTATTGATTTTTGATCAAGGCACTCAGCGTTTCAACATTGGGTCCGACATACGTCGATCTCAAGTACTTATTGGACACAAATATTCAGAACATATCACAGATACCGGTCTTCATATCCATCGGCAATATTTTGGGCACACTTTGTATGACATAATTATTTTGTTACACATTTTCTAATATCAATTCCTTTGAATGGCTGTCCGTTTCAGTCGGTCTTCTGTTCAAACATGTGAGCCGTCAGTTAATTGTCATCGTTTTGATGACATTTATGGCGATATCCAGTACTTTGATTCCGTTCACAACACTATTGTGGCAGTTATACACCTGTTCCTTCGTGTTCGGCGTCGGCACAGGTGTTTGGTGCGCTGCCTTCTACACCTGGATTATTGAAATATGGCAGCATAACTCTAGCAAAGTACTTTTCCTGGCTCAGTTTCTGTATGGATCAGGCTTTGTATTGGGACCACTACTGGCCAGCCCTTACGTGACGGGAGGCGTGGATGAGGACATCGCGGCTAATGTGTCACTTCATTCAACAATTTCTTTGAATGAGCGCCGGTCTAAACTGGTTGTCCCATTCATTATAAGCGGAGGAATTCAAGTTATCTGTAAGTCAGACAAAAAGAAAATTATTGAGAAAAACTGAGCAACATAAATCTTTAAGGGACATTCGTGCTTGATTGTAAAATACAATTTGTAATATTAGCTAGCTTATTTCAAAATAATCTTTGAGCGTTGAACAACCAAAAAGTAAATCAAATATCATTTTTTTGGAAAACACTTTCTATTCATTAAATTTACAGTTTTATAGAAGTTTTACTGCATAAAATGATCTAGCTAATTCAGAGAAATTCTAAGATTTAAAAAAAATTAGCAACATTTTTTTAATAAAATCCAAATAGCAATAGAAAATTTATATAAAGTGATTTAATCAAATAATAAAGATAAAATTACAGTCTTTCAAATTAATTGATTAATTAATTCATAAAAATAATTTGAAATTAAGCAAACTGACATTACCAGATTGAGCTTGGTTTGTTTCACATTTTCTTTGTGCAAAAATTCATATTTATCTTTAAAAATAGTTTGATTTAATCAAGGAAAACCAGAAAATAACATTCAATAGAAATTATTGTAATTCAATTACAAATTAAATTTCAATTACAGTTCCGTTACTTTTGTTAATAATGTTTGCGATTAAAAGCTATGAAAAACCTGAAGAAAAACTCGACTCAAATGACGACCAAAAGAATAATAATAATAATAATAACGAAAAAGAAAATAAAATAAAGAGCAAGATATCCATCAAATGGATCACAATTATATTAATGACAATTTGTTTGGCCACAATGAACACATTTGAGATTGTTTATTTTAATTTGTGCGCAACTTATTTGCAGTACAGCCCAATAAGGTTAAGCGCCTCCACGGCTGCATCGGTAGTGTCTGCGATGACCGCCGGTTACACCATTGGACAGGCGGTCAACTTCTTCATCGCAATGGTCGTCAAGACGGAGTACATCATTAGCTATCACTTCTTGTTATCGTTCGGATCCATGGCTTCCCTCTTATTGGCACAGAATAGTGAGACCGGACTCTGGATCGTTAATACAGTGATAGGGGTCGCTATTTCTGCCATTTTTCCCGGTCTTATGGCTTACTTCGGGAAATACATCACATTTACTGACAGAATCTCAACATTCTTATGGTGTGCCACAGGTGTCATTAATTTCATTCCGCCCGTCATTTTTGGCTATTATATTGAAGAAGAGCCTTCAATTTTCATAATAATCGAGATCATTTTACTCACAATTTGCTTTTTATCTATTAATTTGTTCGTTATTTTCAAAAGAAGATATCTGTAAAATTGTTTTTGTATCATGTTCACATTTTTAATATAAAATAAAATATTTTAGTCCTATTTGTAAAACATTAAATTTTGAACTTGCAAAATTTCAGTAACAATGGATCCAAATGTACATGGTTTAATTGGATTTATAACATGGTTAATTAAATGTGAAAATATTGCAATATGTGATCAATAAAAAAATTATATTTGTACAAGGAATAATTCAAAAATGTGGTCATATTGAGTCATAGAACTATAAAATTATGTTTTATCAAGTTTAACTTTTGGTGTTCACTCATCCCCAGTATGGGTTCTCTTTGAGAGACTCTCTATGACTTTCGGACCACATATTTATAAGATTTTGAATTTCACTGTTATTTGCGATAATCATATATTTTAAACTACAGCTTCAATTCATTTTCTGATAAATAGTTTATTTAGTTGACTGGAACAATTTAGCAATTACTGGATATTTAAAATTATAATGAATTCAATAGATAAAAAATATTTTTCATTTTATCTTTATCCTTATTTAGTCAATAATATTGACTAATATCTGCTTAGTTTTAAAAAATAAAATTTCTCTGAATTTAAAAAGTATTTAATTAAGATAAAGTTTGTGTATTTATTCTCTCTATAAATTATATTTTAGTAATTAAACTTGATAAATTTTAAATTATCAGATTAATAATCAGGGTTATGTGACACTTATAAAACAAATCAAATTAAGTAATAATAAAATTCAATGTCATTTCAATTGTGGACAAAATAAAAAGATAACATTCCTATTGTATAATTTGAATGTCAATGAATTAAACGTTTCCTTCTATAAGAAGTACCATGTTAAAAAAATTCACAATCAATTAATTTTCTTGTTTAACAAAATCTGACAATTTTTCGGTAATTAATTAACAAAACTATTGATTTAATTACTCTTTTAATTGATTTTCAATTTAAAAATTTTAAAAAATCATTTTATTCTTAAAAAACGGACAATTCTTTTGGCATCCAATTATCAAATCAGAAAAAGGTTTTATGTCAAGGTCATATTCTCATTATCACACACATTTCACCATGATGTTTAAATTTATATAATTTTTTGACATGATGCAATTCCAATTTTAAATAAAATTCTAATTAAAGAATTGAAGAATGCGCAATTATATAAATATCCTTGCTATTTCACAAAAAAAACTAAAAAATAGTCTAATGATTATTCTGTTATAGGTTCTCGCGGGATAGCGCTATCCCGCGGTCTTTCATTACTAAATTTATTAGACGTTATTTGAAAATATGAACAAGCAAGCTTATAAACTTTAAGTTGAAAGATGATAAGATTACAGTTTTCGGAAAAGAATTTGTGAGTAAGGAATGATATTTGAAAGTAATTGTCCTTGATTGATATTTGTCAAAAAATGTGGTCATAATTGGTCAAAGAATTCCTTATTTTTGATTGTGCCAAATCTCATGCAATAGTTTATCTTGCTATCTTTGACTTATCGGACCACAATAATGAACATTGCCTTCAATAATTTAAACACATTTAAAACACAATTTGTTAAAATTACAGTTTAATTACACTTTTTCTATTAACTGCTGGAATATTTAAAAAGAACAATTTTAAAATTGGATGACAAAAATGTGGTGATTGGTGGTCATGGAGGATTTTTTTTATCTAGGTGGCGTCAGAACGCTCTGAAGCCGCCTAGATTAATTGGTTTTCAACTCAATGACTTTCAGGACCACAATCTAACAAATTTTTATTTAGAGCTTTAATTCACGATTAAATCTTTGCTTAAATTACAGTTTGTTTAAAATATTTATTAAAATCGAGTTTTCAAACTTAGCTACCTATTTACAAAATTGGTCAAGTTAAGCGATTGATTAGCATAAATGATCTTGGTAATTATTATTATTTGACCTTTCTAATATTATTTTTATTATGAATTTAATAAATATGAGAATCGATGCAATTGTTTATAAGTTTTCACATTATTATCAAACAATAGAATTCGATGTCATTTACATTAAGGACAGCCTAAAAAGATAAGGTTACTATTGACTCTTATTAAGAAAACAAACATCTTTGATAAAAACAAAATTCAGAAATAATAAAATTATCCAGTGATTTTTTATGAAATGCCAGATTACTTGAAAAACATTATTTGGATTATTTTCCGGAAAATTATTGATTTAATTACAGTTTTTATTGGATTAAAATTTCCGACTCAACAGAACTATTTACCGCCAATTAATGACCGGATCCTTTTGACACCGGCTAAAGAGCTGACCTTAAAAATCAAAAGTGGCAAGGTAATTCGATTATTTTGAAAATTAACTTTTTAACATAAAATTAAATGTTTTCACAGATTAAATGTATAGATGTTATCCAGGCTTATATTAAGAGATGCAATGAAGTGCAGCCGCATATAAATGCAATTATCCAGGATAATTTCATTACCGCTATTGAAGAAGCCATTCAAGTGGACAGACGTGTAGAATATGAACTGAAACATAACCGACCACTATTTGGGAAGTCCATACATTCACTACCATTGCTGGGAATACCCTTCACTGCAAAAGACTCTTTCGCTGTAAAAGACATGTATTGGACATCAGGTCTCTTCTCACGGAAGGGGATCACTGCTAAAGAGGACAGTCGTGTCATTGAATTGATGCGATCCGCCGGCGCTATATTCATAGCTATGACTAACGTACCGGAGCTGATAATGTGGTGGCACTCGACTAACATACTGTACGGCCGGACAAACAATCCTTACGATAAGAGTCGTATACCTGGAGGTAGTTCTGGAGGCGAGGGAGCGCTCATATCATCTGCTGGATCACTATTAGGGGTATAGAATTAATCAAGATTATTTTATTTTAAATCAAAATTATTTTCAATTGAAATAAGATTGGGTCAGACATCGGTGGCTCAATAAGGGAGCCCTCATTCTTTTGTGGTCTGTTTGGTCACAAAACAACTTCAGGTGTTGTCTCAACTCATGGTATTTATCCAGTGTTTGGAGAATCGAAACAAAAACTCTTATCTGTTGGACCGTAAGTCTGAAAAATAATGATCGTAGTAGTATAATAGTGATGTAGTATAATACAGTGATAATGTCTATTGAATATTAAAATTTAAAAACTTGATATTAACCAGGCATTCCTAAGGTCCGTGACTCTAAGGGGGGATAAGGTATGGACTTTTAGGAAAAATTTCTCATCAAATTCTAGGGGGGGATTAGGAGGGGGATTTTTTCAAAAAATGGCGGCCGGAAATACGGAAAAAGCGG
>JAQIXD010002379.1:0-10325 GCA_034699985.1 Minunthozetes semirufus | reverse complement strand
GAGAGAGAGAGAGAGAGAGAGAGAGAGAGATTCAGTATTGAACAGCACAAGCGGTCGAAGCACTTTAGGTCTTATCTGCGCCACTCTTTTGACAAGAGGTGAGCGGCAAAGTGTGTAATTCAAAATAAATAACTTATGTTTCTGGGAAGGGAGGCCTGACTTTAGGTGAGACTTAAGGCGTTTCTGCACTATTTGTTGACAGCAATAATTCGTGCCTTTGGTTGCCTTTCAATGCATTTCAATGCAAATTCAGATGTCTTTACGATGCCTTTTCACTGAATGCCGACATCTCTTTTTAAATGCACTTTTTCTTTGACTCGAGGCACTCAACCTATAAAAAAGATGACAAACAAGAAAAAAGCAGATATTTATAGGACTTTAAGATTTTAACGACAGACCGACAGAATGCTTTATTTTTCACTTTTTGTGTTTAAAACAATTTATATTATATTATATGACTTTTTACTTAAAATCGTTTAACAATAAAACAGTAGTTCTTTCGGACAAAGTCTTAAGTCTTAAAGTCTTTAATTAATTATTTTTTGTCTTTTCGGCGATAAAAACAAAAACTTTATCACAATTTCAAGTAATGAACGAATACCTTAACCACGGAATGCATTCAATGCCAGTGAATACAAGTTTTGATAAGCGTTTTGTTGGTATTCTTCACCGGCTTTTGGGTTATCGCTATTGGATTGTAAATTAATTTAATATTTATCTCTAATTAAGAAATCATAAATTTTAGGAAAACATTTTTTATTATATACCAAATGAAGAGTAGAGTGGAGTAAAAGTTTGAAACAAATTCTCCTGATAATGAAAATGATGTCAAATGAGAGGTGTTTTCTTCAAAAAACAATTCATATCATTGTCATTATCTTTTGTCTGAATTCTGTGTCCATAATTTCTTATCTTTTTATAATTTATAGTGTCATGAGTTTCAGTGAAAACCTTTTTAATTAGTTTTGAGCCGAAATTCTTTCAATGAAGTCATCATTTTTACGACTATTTCCCAATAGATTTGACAGAATTGTTATTCAAACAAACAATCGATTCCTTCAATGCCTTCAAACCATTCATTTCTCTATAATATCTATAATAAAAGCCATGGATTAGAATCTAATTATTAAAAGTGATCTCATATTAGAAATGATTGAATGACATTCAAAACAATACAATTTGAGCTCAACATTGGAAGTCAGTAAAGATTAACACCAGAAATACCTTAAGAAAGACAACTGATTCAATTGGTGTAGGAAAGGATTAAAACTCTATAAACCGATTGCAATGAAGTGAACCCAGAGCTGAAAACTATTTTTATAAAACGGGGAAACAATATATGTATAGATATTTAGATTATCTGACAATCAGTCAGTCAGTGAACCCAATGTTTGTGTGGAAGAGTCTCCTAATTAGAGCAGACATTGCGGTCCCGTCGGTCGCGTCCTGTGTGCGACTTACAGCTCAGGGATTATTAACTGAATATAGTTTTGATGTGAAATCGGTATCGGTTTCTATTAATTTAGTTTTTCATTCGTTTTTGGAATCGGAGTCAGTGCAGAGTCAGTGCAGGAATTGGTAATCGTTCTCTCGGGAGAGATCGGCGGCTGATATAAGCGATATATGCGACGACGACTTTGTGCTCAGCCTTGTACTGTCTATACTGGCTTTGCGGCACTGATGGCTCGTGCCTTATTTGGCAACCCCTTCAACATAATACACAAGCGATACTCACATCCACTCGATTCAGCTGTTGATGAGTTACGAAACGAGTGGACAGTGTTTTCGCTCGATTGCATATATCGTTATATCAGAGCTAATGGTCTAAACGTCGGACAGAATACCAAAACACTTATCAATTTTGTTTGATTGAGTTTAGCCTCAGTTTAGCCAATGGTCTCAGTTTTGAATGAATGTCGTTCTGTTTAATGTTATGCCATAGTATGCCATACATAGTCTGTGCCTTACATTTAATACATGGCTTGCATTCAATGCATTTCCGATCAGTGGAAGCGCAGGCGAAACATTACCGCAGTTTTGATTTCTTTGCCACAGATTTGCGGCTCAATATACGAGTCTTTTGGGATGTGATAAAGTATGTGCTGTTTATGCAAGAAATACTCGCAATACTAGCGCTCAAAACATTACCAAAACATTTATTGCTCGACAAATGTTAGACCAAAATATATTCTATACTCAAATGTAATGTTTTGGCAAAACTCTCATCAAATCTATAAAATCTCATCGATTCTAGAATTGAGTTTTTGGACGGCATCTCAACTACTAATAAAACTGTACTCAAAACTAATTTCCAGAATTATTAGAATATCCAGTAGTGATAGTTAGTAGAATACAGCCTAGCGTTCATCACACTAGGAATGGCAATAGCTGGTTGTGCGCTAATTTCATGCCAGTTTCATTAGCTAAAGAGTCTGTTAAGTGCAGAATCCAAATGAAATGATATGCCATATAAAACCGTATGAGCTCTGCACACAAACTACTGGAGCCTGTGATGACCGACACCACTATAATTGCTCGAAATATGGACATCAGAGCCGATGACCTCGTTTTGTGACTCTTTCTCTATCTGTCTTTATGTGTATGTATTGCTATGTATTGCTTGTGTTGAACATAAACTTGTAGTGAATCACAAGAAATACAGAAATATAGAGAACTTTTCGACACATTATCGAGAAATGTATTCCTATAGTCGGCGCCTAAACAATCTTCAATTGGTTTCTAGTTTTAGCTGACTTGAGGTCAATAGTGCGGACCCCTTTTGTAGGTAATCATTTGGACAGAGGCTATCGGCTATATCTCTATTATCTGTGCCGACTATGTATAGGCGTCCACTCTATGGGTCAAAACATTAGACAAGTCTGTGAGCCGTCATTGAGTCGTCCGTTGATTAGACGAATATTTCTATATTAGTATTGTTTCTAATGTAAATTCATTTGACTTATGATAACGTTTTTATCTTAAAGAAATTGAAAGTCTGTCCGTTTGTAGTCTGTTTGACCACTACTTGACTTCAAAGCCAACGAAAACCCTTTTCTTTAATCTAAGTCTAGAATAAAAGTCCAAAAAGACAACAAAGTCTGCATTAATATAATATTCTGTTATTCTGTACATTATTTTTGAGTGAATTTGCAAATGCATTACAAAAAGCAATAAATATTGAGATTAAAAATATTATTATTTAGCGAACAATAGATTCCAAGACTTATGCGTATTATTGGTAGAGCTCTTGATTTTGAGTATTACTTCAGTATTATTTCAGTATTACTTTAGTATTAGTTTTTAATTAATTAGTACATAAAGTTTGAGTATATTTGTTTGGATTCAATATAAATACCGTATTATATAATATAAATTAACCTTTTAGTGGAACGGCTTTCCAAAAGACAAACTTCATTTCATATATTCTCTGAATTCCCAATAGAAAGGCTGAGCTCATAGGAGAGGGAGTGACACTCAGGTCTGAGCTGAGGCTGATTGGCCGGTGCGCACTGAAGAGCAATTGCGATCGAGTAATTGTGATTGAGTGGTAGACTAGTGCTGACACTTTTAGATGGAACTCATTGTCGTCGGCGCTACTTCTTATCCAACATTTTTATATTATGGTTCTCTACTATAATCACTGCAATCCGTGCACTAACATGTTTCCATCAGCACCAGCTCACCATAGATTACACCCGAGTGTCACTACAAGTTCGACCACAAGTTTCAACTTCGGTTCGGTGACCACTGCGTTGTCTGTCGACCAGAACTGCTATCCGTTGTATAGCAATAACAGTAATACCAATAGTAACACAACTAATAGTCAGACAGTGGCCGCCCTCTCCAACGCCACTCAATTAGGACTTTCGTCTTCACCGACATCACAGTATTCTTCAGAAATTGGAGGTCCACTGCCACCGATGACAAGCGAAGTACTGCAGCCGACGCCACCCTCACTCACTGGTCCGCACAGTAATTGGTACTCAATTCCTTCGTCATTACCCTCACAAGCAGGTGGTTGTGGGATCAGAGGCTCAATGGTAGCGTCTTCGCCTTTTGATGAATGGCCACCCGCTCCAAACACTGGGTCACCACTATCGGCCAGTATGTCTGGTTCACCGGTTAGCGCTTTGCCTCCCTGTGCGTTTGCACCCATGCCTATGCCCGGGGCATACGGTCAACAATTACAAATGGGCGCATATCATGGTGTTCATCGTTCTGACCCTTATAGTGATCCACACCTGCATCACATCCCACATCACTATCACTCTCATCCATATCAGAACTCTGGTATTATTGCTCCCATGAATATTGAGGCGACACCCGTTCACCCGAGTCCTGACTCAGGTCTGACTGCATCGAGCGATGGCAACGAATCCCCTAACGCTCATCAAAACGGAAACAGCGAATGTCTGAGCACTACACCGAACGGGACTATAATCAAAACCGAAAATAGTAGTAACGGCGCTAATCGTCCGCAACCGGCCCGCAGTCCATATGAGTGGATGAAGAAGCCATCCTACCAGAACCAGGCTAACCCAAGTAAGCGTATGTTCATATTGTCGTCATTATGTAGTGCTTTATAAGCGTATCGAGCAATTAGTTTTGCCTGATTTAGAGCTGATTTGCCGATACATACATACATAGGATGAGCGCTAAGGCATTGATGTTATGCTATATATATTGCAAAAGTTGTTAACATTTGGCCGATTCTATAGAACAGTGATTTGAATGCCAGTCCTCACAGCTCTCCCACTGCGAAAATATTCATCAATTTATAACTGTTGGGAGAGCTGTAAAAATAGGAATATTCACGGCTTGTCATTACTTATTATTGTCGCACTGGACGGAAGGCTACCGATCCAAATGACTCAATCGGACATTCAATAGGCTCTGCTCTTTTCAAATGTAATAAATATCTTGTATTCAAACATTCAAAACATTCAAACATAAGACCAAAACAATTCTTTTAGAGAATTTGTTTCAGTAATGCTTTTTATTCTGTGCTTTCACTATAGAAAATAAGTACTATCACTAGCCTATGATTTGCATGAATAGTGAGCACATCACTAGTGGCCTAATATATGAGAATTATGTGTCATTCAGTTTTTCAGTTAATAATTGTATTGATATCAGAAAAGATGGGATTAGAGAGAGGTTTAGAGAGAGGTTTACTGTTTATCGATATATAAAAAAGAAATAATAGACAAATAGTGTTGAATATAGAGTCGATTCGTTAGTCTTTTGTTTTGTTGTGCAATAATTGCATTAATTTACTAAACCTTTATTTATAATGCATTTAAAGCGCATTCACAGCGTATTCACGCAATCAGTCTTCGGCTACCTTTCAATTCTTACGCCACTTGAAACTCATGTTTTGTTGGTGTGATTACGACTGATAGCAGCTGATCCAGATAGTAGACACATATAGCCGGGACATATATAGCTGTTTTACATGCTAGACATGCATACAATGCCGAATAGCTTTGATGTCGTAAATGCCAGTGTGTTTGAACAGCACAAGTATTATAGCGCCAAACATTTAAAACTATAAAACCCGACATCACAGTTGCCTGGGATCATAGCAGGATCATAGGATCGCACCTTTTATTTCTTTTGTCGATCCGATTCTGGAGTCGTTGTAATGTTAGTAATGCATGTAATGCCTGAGCGCTCTGTTGACTCTGTATTAGTCGTCTATTCTTATTTCATATCACAAATCACTTAAATATTGCATTCGTTTCTCAAATCCATTGTTTTTGCATTAATTCACAGCTAATAAGACGCGAACTAAAGACAAATACCGAGTCGTCTACAGCGATCACCAGAGACTAGAACTCGAAAAGGAGTTCCATTACTCTCGATATATAACCATAAGAAGAAAGTCTGAATTAGCATCGATGCTGGCCCTCTCAGAGCGACAGGTAATTCAATTTGATTATAATTTCTCACATTTAATTAGTTTGTATAACAATTATTGGAAGAATCATATATTAGTATTAGAATAGTTTAATTGTTTCATTTTCTTATCTTAAATGATATTACTGCATATTACTGCAAATGATCATGCTTCTTGTTGTTAAAATGATCTAAATTGAATGATAATGGAAAAGAACAAATGCAATAAACATACATTTAATAGATAATTAGTACAACAATAGTGCAAAAGTTGAACCTTATCTCAAGATTTGTGAATATTTTCCTAAAAATTTTTAGTCTTTTCAACACATCTGTTAACAAACTGACTCCGGGCTATAGAATCGCCCAGTTTGTCATTTGTCAACAGGAATGAGTGAATCAGGGTCATTTCTTCTAAGAAGCAATAAGTCATTAATCGTAATCGAGTTTAAAGTCTTAAAAAGTAATTTTTCTTTTTTATCTCATTTCAGGTGAAAATTTGGTTTCAGGTATGTCTTGATTTCTGTTATATCGATAGCACTTAAGTCTAAACAAATTGCAAATCCTTTTTGACAGAACCGAAGAGCAAAAGAGCGAAAACAGGCTAAAAAGAGGGACGAAATTATACGCAAAGAACACCACAACAATCCATTACAATACTGTTGAGAATTGTCGAGAATTATATCATTTTTGAGATTTATTTGTTGTTTTGATAATCATTTCATTAATAATTTCATTCAATGTTTTAATCCTATATTAATAGTAAGTTAAACACTAAGACCTCTTTGTTCTTTTGGTGTAATATTTATAATGTTATTATTTTCAAATGATTTTTTCAAATGTAAGAAATAGTTACCTCTAATCTAAATTTGACACTTTTTTCTCTTTGAATTAAACTCGAATCGATTGTAAATAAAACAAGAATTTCTGAAATTTACTCCAATTTGTTCAATTGTTTAATCATTTCTTTCGCAATATTGATGTAAATTCAAATCAATAGCCTATTCATAGGTATAGTATAAGTGCTTCATATGTAAAATGGTTGAGGCCTAAATGCACCATCATATTATCTCATTAATTTTTTCATAATTATGCCATAATTAACATAATTATTGATTTAATTAATTAATTTGTAGATTTGCGCAAAAAGAAAATCAATAGTTATTAATCATTAATAATTAATGGATTGGATTTTAATTGATATAATGTCTGAGTTTTGATGTTTGGCCAAAAATTTCAAAATATATATAAAGAATTGATTTAATTAAAGAATGTTTGAAATATTTTTAAATCTGAAGTCAAATGAAATCACCCTTTCAATCATTAAAAGCTTATTTATTGTTCATTAAAAGACTGAAACTTTTAACTCTCGATTTCAAAATGAAATAAAATGTTAAAAACATTTTTAAGGCCTATCTTTTGAAATGAGTTATTAAAGATCATTATATCTCATACGAGCATGATTATTCTGCTTTAAAAAAATAATTATCAATGATTTCTCAAAATAGACAAAAAGCTAAGCAATAGTATGAAAAATTTTGTGTCCATTCATTTGATATTTGCGATATTTTCTCATAATTAAATAAAATGTGTGCCTCGTAACTTAGCTATTCCAATTCACAGAGAAAATTCTAGAAAAATGCTCATAAATCAAAAATTTCTAAAAAATAGTGTAATATTGCGGCAAAATTTTAATAAAGAGGAATACAATAAAAATATATATAATATTCATTGATTACACGTTTTTTAATAATTTACAAGAATTTCGAATTAAAGCAAATCTGCTACAACTCCTACATTCCTTTACTTAAGATGAGATGGTTTATTAGTTATGGTCATAACGGCACCACCGGCTTCATTCAAAAGCAAATTAAAGGCCGTTATTTTGAAAAAGAAATGCAAACATTAATCATAAGTAAAACAATAATCTGTTTAATAAATGATAAAAATGTTTAATAAGAAAATCTTTTGAATACATAAACAAGTGATCAATTGATTTGACTTTTGATAAACAAATGATTTTTATTACAATAAATACAATATATTTGTAATTAAAATATAGTTTTTGCGGAATCGGATCGAAATCGTGGGAAATCGATTCAATGATTATAACGAACAGATAATTGAAATGTAAATCTTGTTTAAAGGATGGAAAGGTTCAGCCCTGGAATCACACGATTGTAAAAAATAATTTGTTGAGTCTATTAACGCAAAAATTGATTGGCTTTCAGATAATAACTACTCTTTGGATGAAATTCTCATAAAACGTGTGTAAATCAGTCGAAGATTTTCTTAACTAATATAATGACAAAAAATGGTAAATATATTAACAATTTGTCAAATAATTTGAAAATAAAACAATTCCTGAATTATTTACGAGTATTTACACATAAATATCCCATTATTTATGATAACCCGCTATTAAAAACTTTTCTCTTTTTTCGATTAAAAAAATTCAAAATAAAAAATAATGATTCGATTCTTGAAATGCTATTCAAATCAAATGGATTTCTAAATGATTTATAAATTAAGTTCAAAACAATTGGCATTATTTTAAGGGTTTAATGGCTTTGATTTGTATTTCATTGAGTATTAACCAAAACACTGAATCTTTGGTTATCCTAATTCTCAACCGCTTTACTAAACCAAAAGTCTTTAAATTATCGATTTTAATGAATCCGTCTTCAAAAGCACCGATAATTTGGTATCCGTCGGGTGTTAGGGTTGTGTTTGCACTCGACTCAACTGTTTCAATCTCAATAGCGGTTTGTTCTGGCATTTTGTCATTCGGATGATCAAAGTTACCCGAATTGATGGCGATTTCATCCAATAAAACATTTGGTGTAAAACTAATGGTTATATTATCCCCAGCTTTGGGTTCCATCGCCCAGAAGTAATCGTCGCCGTTATATGCTTTAGATATGGTGTGCTCTTTGTATGACTTCAATGATGTGATCACGTCTGCGGGCGGATTGTCTTTGTGTCCGAAATAAGAGAAATCTTTAACTTTGAAGAACTTGTCCTTAAGTTTCTGCACTTTTCCGTCGAGACTCGAATGATAACCGATGTGTTGGAAGAGTGAGTTCGGATAAGTACGCCATAAGCTGTCCTTTCTTTTGCGACAGTCTTTGGTGTCCTTATCCTTTCTGCAGGTGCGCACCTGAACGAGATAGTCGAGCAACCAGTCTGAGGGCTGGTCTTCGTGGAAGATCAATAAAAATGTTATCAATTGCGGCAAATCTCGACACTTAAGCATTTGTCCGATGAATCCCAATCGACAGAACTTTACTGTAAACCATTCCGTATTATTATTCTTGAGATCTATTATGCATTTCTTGATGTGCGATACGTAGTCGGGAGCGGCGATCACATCGTCTTCCAATTGGATATAATAATCACCCCTAGAATAGGCATACATCATAAGATATGCGAAGTCCAGGTTCTGTTTGGTTCTCCAGTGCACTCGTTTAAGTGGATCGCCTAAAGTCTTTTTTGTGTACTGTTTGTCAAAGTCTGGGTAATAGGACTTCGCAGGACTTATCACAGTTAAGACGCCCGAAGCGATGTATTCCTTGAAGTGATGGGCAATCATTCTCGTAGTGTTCGTCACATAATCGGAATCAGTTTCAGCAATAAATACAATAATAAGAGTGTCGTTCAGGTCTGAGGGCTTCAAGTTTTTTATGAGAAAATATAGCGTCAGCTGAAGATACGAC
Source organism: Minunthozetes semirufus (assembly GCA_034699985.1). NCBI lineage: Eukaryota > Metazoa > Arthropoda > Arachnida > Sarcoptiformes > Punctoribatidae > Minunthozetes > Minunthozetes semirufus. Next base: position 711 of record JAQIXD010002379.1, on the reverse strand, counting down.
TCTTTAGACCTTCGAATGTGAGGCACTCCGAACACTACCGATGCTATCATCATATGGACAGACATATAGACACTCATTAATACATCAATAAAACTAATTTTCAAACAATTCTAACCTCTTTTATGTGGAGGCCTATGGGAGAGGATATAGGACGGCATGAGAGCCGACTCCTCGTCATTAATATAAGTCAAATATTGACTCAGAGATGGAAATTGTAATTTGTTGTGGAAAGTGGTCGTACTGTTGGTCGGTTGCATCAAATGAAGAACTGTGTTATCGATGGGCTCTTTGTGTTTATTGAGTAAATTCATGAATTCATTCAACTTTTCTGGACTCCATTCCCAGTTCTTATCAGTTTTAGTATTAGTAGGACTCGATTCCTGTTTAATTGCACTTTTGTCCGATCGTTGCGTTTGACTCAATATTAATATGAAAAGCACTGAAAATACGAAACCGACAGCTATTTTGCGATAACAGTTCCTCGATATTAGTCTCATATCTGATACTCCAATGTTTACACCAAATCCTAAACAGTGAAACACATGAAACACCGCTTTTATAATCATTTTTAGCCATTTCTTCAAAGAATTGAATTCAGATTATGGCTCAACACTCAAAAACTAAATCCCTTTTATTACAGAATCGCATTCAATGAGATTCTCACAGAATATCAATGACTCAAAGGATAACAAAAACTCCAAATAAAACAAT